>JAUBOC010000181.1:20206395-20216905 GCA_032275365.1 Anablepsoides cearensis | reverse complement strand
TATATATATATCAAAAATGTATTTAACTTTGAATCATAGCCTATTTAAACACCTTGAAATTGGCCTCTGTCTCTTTTAGAACTTCCTACCATTTTTGACGTTCCCATTTCAGCACGTCTTCACAACAACGCTTCAGGGAAGGGGTGTTTTACGGGGCAGGAGCTCAGCTGCAGACTGATCTCCATGGTGGAGCTATGTGTAAATAGGCGGAGCTTTGTAACAGCAAGCGTTTACGCAGCTCCTCCTGTGTACCACAGGAGATTCAAGGATTTCAACACTGTGACATTATAACATAACATAAAGCAAGAAAATATTAATGTTGCTCAATAACACACACTCTGAACAGCAGTGTGACAATATTGCAGAAATGAAAGGTTCAGTTAAACCACATGTAGATAAGTACATGCTTTTACTTTTTGTTTAATCTTATATCACCTAAAGGTTTATCTTCGGTTTTTCTTTCTTCCAAATATGTGAGATTTTAGTTGAGAGTTGTACGTTTTCTAGAAAACCTTTAGATTCCACTTTTCTATAGTGAAGTCTGAATTAAAAAAATACTCCAGGGAGACTCACTGTTTTCTATAGTGAAGTCTGAATTAAAAAAATACTCCAGGGAGACTCACTGTGAGATCACCTAAATGAATAATAGAAGAACTCATGAGTCTGTGTGTGACAGCAGCTTTCCTTTGGATGACACATCTTAGAACATATCGTCCTGCAGTCTGTCGGCTGGTCACTTCCACATCCTGACGTCATTCCCATTTATGTCTCCAAGCTTTAATTTCTAGGGTCACGGTGGCCTGTGTTTTATGGATATTGATTTTCATCAGAGATGACCGTGGTAGCAATGTTACCTTGGTAGCAATCAGAATATTGTTGAGTATGAAATCAGAGCTCTGCTTGGTAAAGTTTTCTCTTAGAACATAGACGACAGTCGTTTTGTTTTTTTTGCTCCAGGTTAATCGCATCACAGAAATAATAAATTTAGTGCCCCGCAGTGCTGCACGGGTCAATAAACACGACAAATAAGCTGGGAGAAATATACTGGAAATACATTTAAAAGTTATTGAAAAATCGAATGCGCGTTTCTCCAAATGAGCAGTTGTCTGAGTCATTACACGTCACTCAACATCCCTTCAAGGCGCATCTGTCTTCGCTGCGTGCAGAACAGGAGCAACATGGATGCACGCAAAATCAATGTAAGAGGAAGGAGGGAATGAGGGGGGAAAGAAACTGAGCGTGCGTCGGCCCCGGGGGATGCACCATGTGTTGGGGCGAAGGAGGATGGAGGGTGATGGGACGGGCGATCGGGGCGGAGCAAGCTAAGATGCCGGGGGTGGCTGAAGAATGCAGGCTTTGATGAATAAAACATTCGCTTGAATGAAGGGGTGGTGTGAATGCATTAAGGCAGACACGGAAAAGAAGAAAAGAAAGGATTGGATATGAGCAGAGATGAAGAGAAAGGATGAGTGGAGGCTATTAGAGATGTAAAAGTGGAACCATGACGGAAGGAGGAGGAAAAGGAAGTTGAAGCAAAAGGAAGAGGAGAAAATAATAAAACTGATTGAAAATAGTTTTGCTTTTAAAAAATAAAAGCTAAATGCTAGAAGGGTCACATGTCTTGAGACCTATTCTTTGTGCTCAAGGCTGTTTAGTGGAAAGCTTTAAGTGTATTCTGTTATGACTAATTGAAAGTAATTAGGCATTGTCTGAGTGAGCGTGTCAATGGGGGAAAAAATTGGGTCTTTCTTGGTTCTAATCATGATAATACCCAGAATACAATAAAAATGTATTTATTTTGTAAAAATCCATGTTTTACAACTGAAACACGGATATTTTACTTTTATTTAAAAGGGCATATCATGCATAATCCACTTTTATATCTGTTAAATGCATTTTTTTTTATTAAAGTTTAATTTAGTCTCAACCGGTACTGCATAGATAATTTAATTTTTTTTATTTTTGGGTCATACTTTTCAACCTGTTCAGTTTTCTCTATTTTCCTTGATGTTTTCTGAACTATTATATCACATTATATCATCAAACTGCCAAATCAGGTCTGGACTCCTCTGGCTCAGGGTCAGACTCTGGCTCCAACATGTAAGGCTGGATGGACAAGTCTTCCCTTGTTAACAAGTTTTAATTGATTTGTAAATAAAAGGTTTCTGCACTTCTATCTAGTCATAAACTCCTCTATCAAACTAGATTAGACCATTCTGGAAGATGGAAGGGGGCGGGGTGTGAAGCACCTTGTTTGCATTTAAAGAGACAGCTTCAAAAGGTGTTGCTCTGAGACACACCTCAGAAAATGGGTGAAAGAGGGGCTTGTGGAGGTACAACAAGGAGGATTTCAGACTAAAACATTGCAGGTCAACTTTGTATAGACCCCAACTGAATGATTTACATTTGAAAAAGTATTTAAAAACAGGATATGGCCACTTTAAAGACATTCAATGCTGTTTTATCACATGCAGTTTTTACCTAAACAACAACAGAAATGACTGAAAATTGGTCAACAATGGCAACGTCTATAGAAAAGCCATGATTTATAGTGGATTAAGCTGAGTGTTTTGTTTGATTGAGTGTAGACCCACATTTCAAAATGACATATCAATATATGTAGTAAACTATTTCAAACTGCACCATTTGTTACAGCGCAGGATAAGTTTTATGTTCGACTTCAAAGTTTGCAGCAAGAACCTGAAACGGCTACAATGAGATTTTCAGACTTTTGACAAACCCTACAAACCAAAAAACATCAACTCGAGCTGTGTTTATCGACATTTTATTGACACAACCATTAGTCGTCGGTCTAGAAAAATAATTGCTATTTGCAGCTGGACTGTTTAAACGATCAGGGTTCTAAATACATAGGCTGTCAGAATGATTGTTTCTGTGTAGAAAACTGTGATTTGCAAAGCTGTTAGTTGATGCAGTGTAGTGGAGTAAAAAAAGTCCGATAATGATTGTACCTGTTACTTTGTCTGCACGATGTGGCCCACGTCTTTGAGTATACATCAGAGTGTGTGCCTCTTTGTTTGCTGCATGTTTCTATTAAATGCCATCCTGCCTGTGTGGGTGTGTTCATTTCCATTTTAGTCCGCTCATTAAAACCCATCTGTGCATGAAGCTGATGTGTTTTAGAGTAAATTTTTAAGCGCATTCTTGCTACGGGACACCCACTGTTTAGTAATGGCTTGACCTTTGTGTTGAAGTACTGAGGACTTTAAAGAGCAAATGAAGAACTGCACCATCTTTTCTATTCTTGTTGTGTTTGTGTCCTTTTTCCATAGAGTGCTGTAAATGCTTCGGTGAAGTGAAGCTTAAGCAATAAATATGGCAAGAAATAAAATCAGTGTTATTGAGTGAGACTGAGATTCTATCTGCTGTTTTATTTCTCATATTTTGGGTGCATTTTATTTGTAGACTTGCATTTTTTTTTTAGATTTTCTTTTTCTATTTTTGATATAAAAAAATATGCATTTTTTTTGTTTGTCTTCTTTTAGCCAATTTATTTTCTTGCTGTCTGTCAACCTGAGCTGTACGTCGGTGCATAATAAACCACCAGCATATGTGTGTGTAGGTGAGTTTATATGAGTGTGTTTGTATGTGTCTTCAGTAAGATCTCAGCACGAGCATATTTCATGAGTAATAATGTTTATTTATTTATTTTAATATTAATGAAAGGGTCTTTTTGGATGAGCGGTTTTAGCAGACAATGACAGAAATATGGTGTGTGTGTGTGTCTGGCTGTGTGTGTGTTTCTGGGTTTAATTAGCTGCCTGTTGGGTGCACCTACAGAGAGGAGTATATGTTTAAGGTAAAACGGGTGAAGAGATAAGAGAAAACCAAACACGCACAGACAGATGTGATAATTTAAATGTCCTTGGGCTATTGTAAGTTGAGCTGGGTGTCTGACTGAGTGTTGGTGTGGGTGTGTGCGTCCTCGGGGTGAGAAGGAGTGTGTTTGTCAGCTAAATCACAGAAGATACGGGCTGCCTGAAGGCACATTTAAGGAGGTGATGGAAGGAAACACAACGATAATATAAAAGCAGGGTGGACAAATGAATAAGCTGTGCTGGAGTGAGAGAATGGAGAAATTAGAATTCAGATGAATTGAAAGTGAACAGCATTTATAGTGGAAGAACTAAAGAGATTGTTAGATGAAGACAAGATGAGTGCAATGACTTGGCCATGATTCTAATATGCATGTAGCATATGTTACATTGAACCAAGGATTAAGATGCAAAAGAAGTACCAGTATGTAGAGAAATAGCTATAGTGCATTAATTAAAACATGTGCAACAAATGCATTTTGTCAAAATACGGTATAATTAAAATACACCTTATCTATAGATCGTTTGATTGAACTCTCTGAAATATAATCTTAAACATTTTTTAATTACTTTTTTGAGCAGCATCAACAAAAAAACATGATTTGGAGCAGAAATGCCTTAATATTTTTTATGTTTTCACTGCTTTTTTTCTTTCCAGCAGGAACATTTCAATATCCAAATATCTGAGGTTTCCCCTCTATAATGACATAAATAATTCCTCATTACAAAAACTGAGCTGAACTCAGCTTGATGTGATGTGTCATACAGTATATAGTGTAGCTCTTGACAGTATCATTTTTCTTTTTATCTTCGTAGAGGTCAAAGTTCAAACAAACACTGTCTTTCAATTCAGAAGACACTGCTTGTATGTCACTTCTCTGTTTCATGCCATAAACTGGACAGTACACTTCCAGATTTCAGAGTTCTGCCTTTTCAGTGTGCTTTTTAAACATCACTAATGTTGGATTTTTGGATATTTCAAAACTAGTTCAATATAATTCAGATCCTCATCGGAATCACCTCCCTTGTCAAGCTTACTTTTATTTCCTGCGCTAGCTTTAACTCTTGAGCAATTTAGACGCAACACTGTCATTTAGCTCCTACTGTGTGTCAAAATGACTTAGCATCAAGCCATGAATCGGACATGACTGTGTGCCCTTTCACAGCTTCTCTGTCAGCGTCGTTCTGTGGACGGTTGGTTCCTCGATGAACACGATTTGCCCTGCGGTGTCAGTTTTAGCTGCGGCGGTCTGTATGTGTCCGTGTCTTGTGCGTGTCAGACGATATTTCCGTCCAGTTGATGGTGAGGGAAGGTGAGGACTTTTATTGACTCGCAGCTGCAGTCTATTGTTTGTGCGCGTGTGTCACTGTCAAGATGTTGAGGCCTTCTTCTGCCAGTGGGGTTCCTTGGCGTCTAAAAGCAGCGCAAACAAAGTGCCAGCCTAGACAGTTACATGATCGAACCCAACAGCCTCGAGGGCGAGGGGCAATGATCCATGCATGTCTTATTGTGTGTGTGATGGAAATATGAGCCTGAATGTGTGCTTGAGTCTTTTTTTTTTTTTTTGGATAAAAAAATATCTGCATCACATTAATTATTGATGCAGTTGCATTTTGGGTTTGTTATTTTGGTCTCTTACTGTGCGCCTGCGCCCGTGTGCATTTCTTTTAAGCCATCAGCAGGTTCTAAAGTGGGTCCTTAAGGAGCCATCTGTCTTTAGGCTACTTTCAAGCCCCATCTGCTCTGGTTATATAGAGGGCACTGGGTGTGGGTGTGCTTTGTGGGCAGCTGCTGAATGCTAGACAATTTGTGTGTCCAAAATACGCTTAAGGATAGGTGAGGAGAGAGAGAGTCAACACGTATCCGTGCTTAAGCTTTTTATGTGTGCTGTGTGGGCGTTTCAGACTCTCGAGACGCTCCAGTCTGGCGTTTGTTTGACTGGCAGCCAAATCTGTGTTTATTTTTGTCTGCAGATTTGCTCATGTTGTTTTGACTTTTCCATCTATTTCCAAAGCAGCAGACTCAAAGTCAGCAGGAACACGCTTTCTTCCCACTTTATTCCTTTTTGTCCTGCAGACATTGCACCCTGAATCCTATATGCTCATTGTCTTCTGACAATCCAAAACAGATTTAGAGCTGATTCTCAACTGGTTCTTTAAAAATAACAGTTAAGACCCAGTTTGGGTTCTCACAGCCAGGAAGCCAACTCTGAGCCGTATTAAATACCAGAAAACAACTGAACCTCCCTCTGTTGTAATCAGAGTTTCTTCCAGATCACATGGTTTGTGTCATTATTCCTGTAAACATATGTTTTAATATCAAAGTTTAAGCAGGAGTTGGTGTTGGTGAACTACAGTAAGTGCTGATGCAAACAGGAGTTAAAGAGTTACACCCACGGTTTAAAACAGGATCCCTAAACATCTAAAGAAGACACACAAAAATGTTTAAAAATGATGCGTAAAACAAATGAATAAACTGTGATACAGTGAGAAAAATGAAGGAATTAATATAGAAATGAACTGAACACAAACAGAATTTAAAGTGGAAGAACAAAGTGTGTATCTGCTCAGTTAAAAAGGATTGTGAAAGCAGATCTCTGCAGCGCTCTGATTTACTGCAACCGATTTAAAAAACACACAAAACTGCAGGAAGATGAAATATTATGAATTCATGTTTTTCCATTTGAAATTGGACTTCTTAACCAGGTTAAGGTGAGGCATCATGCCTTAGATTAAGCAAAGGAAATGGAAACTAACAATGTATTTTGTAAAAACATGGTGTGAGTTTCTGGCTGGTTGAGCACAACAACTATATTTATAATTTTATTTCAGCGTTGTTAATCCCCAAAGAGAACTACAAAGCTGAAACCCTTTTTGGGTAAAACTGAGCTACATATCTGTTTGTTTCAGGGACTTGATTTTAATTTTATCTTAAAAGACTTTAATTAAGGAGTTAAAACATTGTGAAAATGCTACTTTTTCTTCAGTGTATGAATGTGTTTCTGTACCATTGTTGTAATTACACATTTATCTAAAAACTTGATGGGGCAGAGCAAGAATTGTTTTTTAGGGGGTACATACATTTAAAGAAAAGCACTTGGAAAATTCAACATGGCCACCACAGCTAACTTAAAAAAGCTACAATTCAGCCGTTTTAAGATTAATTGAAATTTGTTGTAGAGTAGCTAAGACAGATCACGTGCTAATCCCAAGGTAAACTAACTACTAATGCTAACGCTAATTTTACAAAAGGCTACAATTCAGTTGTTTATAAACATACACAGTTAAAATTTTATATAGTGAAGTAGAATAATCTATTTGCAAATACAAAATCTAAGCTTTCTACCCAATTGTCAGTTATTTGGGGGTGGCACCTGGGGAGGCCAACCACCCTGACCACCTCTCTGGCTCAGCCCCTGTTTATTACACATTGTGACTGTTTTAAATTGCTCATGGGAGAAAAGTAAAATGTTTCACAGACACCTCACAGCACACTGTCCTGTATCGACTAACTCAGATGTCAATTAATCGTGACAGTTTTGTTGAAGGTTTCTTGTTTCAGTCGGACAGAGTTTGATTTGTGTTTCTTTTGTTCCTTCAGGTGACAGGTGTGAGTTTGACTGGAGGCAGGGTAGGTGTATGCCAGGCGTGTGTCATAATGGAGGGACGTGTCGGGAGCTCTCCGGTGGTGGTTTCCGCTGCGAGTGTCCTGCAGGAGGCTACGAGCGTCCGTACTGCACTGTCACTGCCAGGACCTTCCAACCCAAGTCTTTTGTCATGTTCCGGGGCCTCAGGCAGAGATTTCACCTCTCCATCTCGTTGACGTAAGTAGAATAAAAAGTCTTTTTCTTTGCTCTAAATGTCTTCAGCTGGAAAGAAAAGTTTTGTTTTTACATTGCAATATTTCTTTTTTTTTTTCCTCAGCCGTCTCTCATCATTAGGACTCACTCAGACAGAGATCCATAATCATTCCTGTTTGATTCTCAGCTCTCTTACAGACTGTCTTTGCTTTAATCTGTTTATTTCATCTCAGTCTGAGATCGATCCTATTCCTCATGGTTTGTTCTATGCAGCCTCCACCTTTTTCCATTGAAGCACAGATTAGCCATGCTCTCCCCTTTCATCTGTCAATACACTGGTTCCAGTAACATCTCCGTGCTGTCTCTCCCGCTTGGCTTCATGTTCTTATGTTACACACAGTATGATCCAGAATTGTAAAGTAACTAAGTACAAATACTTTGTTACTGTACTTAAGTAGAATTTTTGGGTATTTGTACTTTACTTGAGTAATTATTTTTCAGCCAACTTTTTACTTCTACTCCTTACATTTTCACAGAATTATCTGTACTTTCTACTCCTTTTTTAAAAAAGGCAAGAAGTAGAAAGTCGTTACTTTTATTTCATTTTTGCTTGTTTTTGTTCTAGCTGCTTATTGTAAAAATAAATACTATCCATATAAATTGTGCCTCCTAGATAAAGTGAATTTAATTGTGGTTGATTGAGAAGTATAAATATATAAAATTCTGAAACAGAATTAGTTTGTACACAAACAAATCATGTCACACTCCAGCAGGACATAGCAGACATGTGCGGCATATATGCACCAGCAGATGCTTAGTAGTTTGTAATCTGTTGTCCTATGTAGAAACACAGTATTTCCATCTAAAGTCATTTCATTTATTGGCCCAATGATTATATAAGAGGCTGTATTGCAATTAGTCAAAAACATGGGCCACCACTCTTACTGCTAGCTTTATTATTAAAAATAAAAGGACTGTATTTAATGAATTATATTATTGCATTTGGCTCGCAGTACAAAAAATATCAGATACTTTAAGACTTATACTCAAGTAATATTCCTTAACTTTTACCAAAGTAATTTTTTATTAAGATTACTTTGTGGTACTTTATACAACACTGGTATGATCCCCCTTTTATTCTCACAAATATGAAAAAAGACTTAAACTATCCGGGTCGGGGAGGAGGTCCTGCCCCAAGTGTCTCAAGTGGTCTCCCCCAAGTATCTCGGGGTCTTGTTCCCGAAAGAGTGAAGAATGGAGCGGGAGATCGACAGGCGGATTGGTGCTGCATCTGCAGTGATGTGGGCGCTGTACCGGTCTGTTGTGGTGAAGCGAGAGCTGAGCCAGAAGACGAAGCTCTCGGTCTACGTTCCTGCCCTCATCTATGGTCACAAGCTTTGGGTAGTGACCGAAAGAACTAGATCACGGATACAAGCGGCCGAAATGAATTACCGGGAGGGACTCAGAGTAGAGCCGCTGCTCCTCCATGTCAAGAGGAGCCAGTTGAGGTGGCTCGGGCATCTGGTTAGGATGCCACCCGGACGCCTCCCTAGTGAAAGTGTTTCGGGCACGTCCCACTGGGAGGAGGCCCAGAGGAAGACCCAGGACACGCTGGAGGGACTGTGTTTCTCAGCTGGTCTGGAATTCCCCTAGACGAGCTGGCCCAAGTGGCTGGGGAGAGGGAAGTCTGGGTCTCTCTGCTTAGGCTTCTAGCCCCGCGAACCGACCGCGGATAAGTGGCAGAAAACGGACGGACAGCTTAAACTTATGTGACCTCATATTGTTTTTATCAGACAGACAGAAGGAGACGAGCAAAACCCAGTTTTTGTGTTTTCAGTTTGATTTTTAGTCATATCATGAAAGGTTTGTGAATTTTTGTTGCCAAAAATCAAGTTCACTCCGGTAATTTTAAGGCTTTTTCTCTTTGTAATATTTTAAACAGATATTGTGGTTATGTTTACATTTTTTAAATTCTAAACTTATAGTTTATATACCTCTAATGGTCGTGGTATGTGCAGCTCAGATTGCCTCCTTTGTCTCGCTAAGCTCCCCCTCCATCGTTTCCCTGCTGCTCCTTCGCCTCTTAACATAACGAGTGGTTGTCTAAAAGAGATCTCTAGTGGTCCTTAAGTGTGGTCAGACAGGATTATGGGATGGTTGCCATGGGTAATGTCATTAACTGATAGTTGCTAAGGTGATGTCGCCTGTAGCGGGGTGGTTGCTAGGCTGGTGTGGCCGCACCGAGTGGTTTCTGGCAGACATTTCGGTCGTGGTGTTCGGGCTGAGCTTAGTATCGTCTGGGCCTTCGAGCACTACCTGTGACTTGTTCTATTGATTTGTGGTCTCTGTTTGTGCAGTGGCGATTCGTCAGGGAATGAAGTGAAAGGTTAAAGAGGGTTTCTTTGTTGAGTTCATTTATTGAGCGTTTAACAGCTCTGGTAGCATCGCTGCTCAAGAAAACCCACGTTGTTAAATGTTAAAGTTATTATAATTTATTCATTTCAAAAACAAAAAAAAAACACATTCACGTACAACAAAACAATTCTAATCAAATAAAAATGAAAGTGGCAGAAAAAGAAAAAATCTTATAATATCTGCCCCTATTTTCAAAAAATAATAAATAAAATAATAATCAAATAATAAAACAAAACAAAAAAATTGAACTCCTACAAATACAGATTAAACACTTTTATATTTCTTTAACAGTTTAACTTAAATCATTTTTTTAAACAAATTAATTGAACCAGAATTTTTATAATCATTTACCAGATTATTCCATAATCGTATTCCTTGGACTGAAGTACAGTTGTGGTCAAAAGTTTACATACACTTGTAAAGAAACATAATGTTATGGCTGTCTTGAGTTTTCAATAA
>JAUBOC010000181.1:20166598-20181114 GCA_032275365.1 Anablepsoides cearensis | reverse complement strand
CAATTATTGTTACTTAGGGTCAAAATTAACAGAAAAATCACAAATAAAAAGTATGGCAGACCATGTCTGGTTCAACCCATTTTAAAGAGCTTTTGAGACTTTGGCTCCCCGACTATAAGAATTTGTTTCTGTTTTTTTCTGGAGCCCAGAAAGACATTTTTAAAGTGCAGACATGTACATTTGTGGATATTATTAAACAGTTTAAAAAAATGATTTGTTTTTTCTTAAGCAAATTTTAAGTTAAATTCTACCTAAAACTTAAAAAAGGCAAAGAAAGAAGCTCAAACAGTTACATATTTTTCTATATGACTTTAAATGAACTAGAAGCAACTAGAAGCAACTAGAAGCACCTGTTGATATTCTTACAATAAATCTCCTTAAGATGGTTTTATTTGATTTTGAATGTTTTTCTTGTGCAGCTTGACTCCCTTGAGCGTAACGAGACCGAACTGAACACCATCATGGAGAAGAAGTTGGCTCACCAGCTCCGGGACGTAACCGAGGCCACGGCCCGGCTCTATGGGAACGATCTGCAGATAGCTGAACGGCTTCTCTCCCGCCTCCTGACGTTTGAGACCCAACAGAGCGGCTTTGGACTCACCGCTACTCAAGACGCACACTTCAACGAGGTAAGAGCACATTCTGTGACGTTCTATCGTACTGACAACAGGCTGTGTTTTACTTTGGGATCTTTTTTTTTCTTTGTAACAATTTTAAAGCCATTATAAGCAAAAAAGAGTAGAAAAGCTCAGATTTATGATATACATGTTAAGTCAAGTCAAAGTTTATTTACAGTAAATTGCACATTTACAACAACCTCAGTTGACCAAAGTGTTTCAAAACAATCACATCACATGTAGCTAAAGGATAAAACTAAAATAAAACTAAATTTGGTCAAAATGATCAAAACAATAATAAAAATGGCAGTAAAATACCAGTAAATAATAATAATATTAATAAAAACCAAGACGCACTTAATTTCAGTTGCAACACTTTCCCCAAAACTCATTAGTTTTCCATTTATTTATTTATTTATTTATTTATTTATTTATTTATTTATTTATTTATTTATTTATTTATTTTATTTGTTAAAAATGGTAAATATTATTTGTAGTTACAGCAGAATGAGCTTTTTGCTACTGAAACATTGGAGTCATTAAAAGGCAAACACGAATACTAACATGCTGATTGGACATCATGATAATTATTTAGCTCTGCTGATTTTCTGCTGTGCAAAGATTGATATTATAGACTTTAATATACCAAAGTGCTATTTTGTTCATTTAAAAAAAGTTGTCATCTTAAATGATTACAGCTGCACAAGTTAATCAACATTAAAAAAATATCTTTACCTCCACAGAAAATCCATTTTTGAGTTTACATTATCTATGTTATAGGAAAAGTATTATATTAATTATAATATAAACCTTCAGAAACAAACTTGACTTGCAGACAAAATAAGTTGCCGAACACCACATAGGATTGATAGACTGTCCTGTCAGAGGTTCAGGCTGTGTGACTCGACATTAAAACAGGACGCCTGCTCTCAGTCCCTGTGGGACTGCGGTGACAGCAGCTCATGAGATATTGCAACATGTCAACGGCAACACGTTAAAAGAGACAATCTCATTTCACCTGGCGCTGCGCCGTCAGCTGAGAGGGTACGAGCTGACACAAAATCATTTTAGAGCGTTGATGTTTTCACACGACAGATATCCCCTTTTTTTTCTCCATATATTTTCTTATCTGTATCAAATTTAACAGAAAACAAGATGGTCATAAATCAAAAAGCTGAAGAGTCATAGAAATGTTTTTATTTCTATATAACGTTACTGGCTGGTGTGTCTATGATTTACTTATTGTTTTCTATGACATGAAACAGAAAGTCCCCTTTTTTATTAGATTGCATATAATTTTATTTCTAAAGGAGTGTGATTTCATTTTCTGTTTTGTCACATTGTGATATGTCACGCAGCAGTTTAAAGCCTGGTTAAAGGCAAAGCCAGTGGTAGTGATGATGGTAATTGTGGTATTTTGTGGTATTTCTGTCGGCAGTGGGGGGATTTTTATGCTGATGAATGATGATTCCACGCCACCTGAATATTTCCTCTCTTATCTTTGGCTGATCATTATCTAGGCAGTAATTTATTCATATTAACAAGGGGCACAGTGAGAGATAAAAGGAAGCATCCCCCCCCCAGTATACACACAAAGAGGAAATAATTAGTTTCTAGTAAAAGGCAAGGTTTTAGCCAGCTGATGACAGCTGACACTGTAGTGGCCACTCCCCCGCAGAGCTGAAACTAACGAAGAAGCTGTAGGGGTGGGAGGAACTGTGGGTTTTAATCATGTAGTGTGAGCAAATAAGTCTTGTATGTGCCTGTTTGAGTTCTGACTTCCTTTAATCCACTCGTATATGGAGGAAATATTTGTGCAGCAGTTCAGTAGAAATTAAAACATCATCCAAGTTTTTCGAGGTGTTGCAAGATTTTTTGCATTTGTGCTGTACATTCTGTCTCTACAGATTCTGTAATTACCTCTGATCTGAATATTTACCTGTTGGATTCACAGCTCCTCACACTGGAAATAAGACTTCAACACATTTTACTAACATTTCATTTTGGCTTCATTTTACAGCATCTTATCTAAAAATAACTAAGAGATTTTATAAAATAATTTAGGTCTCCAGACGAATGCTTCATGTGACCAACATATGATTATTGTCTGGCAAAGCCGGTTGCCACGGCAACCCAGCTTCGGCATAAATCACGAGCGCCTCACACTGCCTGACGTTTAATTTAACCTGCCAGTAAATCAGAATTATTAGGGTTTAATGGTTGGCTGGTTGGTTTATTAGTGCCCTGGCCACAGTTTAATGTTAACAGTATATTTATATTTTTTTATTGTTATTTAGCTCATTTTTAAAACCAAAACCTTTAACCTCAACTTGTAAAACAGCTCATGTTCAAACTGTCTTCATCTCGTCACAGGAAGTTAACGAGGCGGCGCCTCTGAAGCAGCAGTCCACGGTTTCACTCAAAACAATATAAGAATACAGTTTTGATAATGGCCAACTTGTCAGGTTAAACAGCACCTATTAGGCCGGATGAACAGGTATTGCAGAACACAGTTACTATAGTAACCCTGTAGTGATAGCAGATCCTTTGTGGTGGAAGGAGAGATGAATAAAGGCAAGACGGAAAAGAGAGTCTTCAGATTTGGAATGCAGTGCTAAATGAAAGAAGGTGAAAATAATTCCTGCTCAAACTGGGCTGAAGTCTCTCTGGATGCTGCTGCGCTGAGAGGAGACAGAGGAGTGGTTAAAACGTGCCAGATGTGGAAATATTAGAAGAAAAACTTACAACTTCACCTTTTTTAGCATATATAAAAGACATCCATTAGTAAACTGTGAGAAAGATCTTTACTTTATAAAATCTCAACTAAAACAAAGTTTATAGTGTCTTTTAAAGATGGGCCAGATGGGTATGACACGTGTGATGTAGAGTATATACTGTGTATCTTTAAAATTTCAATTTATTCCTATTTTGACATATTTCCAGACAAAAAAAAAGAGAAAACAATTTTTGTTCATATCTGCTGCCTGGTTTAAACTAAAAACACATTTTCAGGTCATGCTGACATTCTGTCAACTCATACTGATATAAAAGGAACCTATTTTCTTTAGTTATAAGGAAAAAGGAGCATTATCAACATCCTGTACAATACCCTGATTATGATTCGATTTTTAAACGTATTTTGGTCATTTGCTGCTCAAACAAGCATCTTATAGAAGTCTGAATATGCTGTTTGTTGCAGAAGTCAGGACATTGGGCCATTTAGTTAATTAGATAATGAGCTTTGCTGTTGTTGTAAAAGTGGTTCCTTATAATAAGTCTGGTTTCTCATGTTCTCATAAAGCATTAAATACAGTTTTCTCAGGAAGCTGGATAAGAATCAAAATATGAATATTACTGTAACTCATTCATTGTCACATTGTTATATTGCTGCATATTTAACATCTTAAAAATAAGCTACAAAACTCTTCTCAACTTATTTTAAAGGTGGGGTGGTGGTGGGTATTATGCAAAATTTAGGGTTTTTTAAGCTTTAAATGATGTTACAATGTTATTCCCTCATCAAAAACAGTGTTGCTTTGACTCATTTATGCATGTTTGAGAAATCCTCCTGTGGTAGCCATTGCTCCTAAACCCTTGCTGCTACAAAGCACCGCCTATTTGTACCTAGCCCCTCCCTGGAGCTCAGTCTGCAGCTGATTTCCTCTGTGGAGTTCAGTCTGCAGCCGAGCTCCCGCCCCCACAGAGCACGCCTCCAACAAAGCATTGTTGTGAAGACCTGCTGAAGTGGGAGTATCAGAAATGGTAGGAGGTTGTTAAAGAGACCAATTTCATGGTGTTTAGAAAGACTAGGATGCAAAGTCGAATTTATTTTTGATATATAAATGTAAAGGTGCTTTATTGGTCATCATTGCATGTTTCCATACAATGACGAAATTTGTGCTCTGCATTTGACCCATCACACATGAGAAACACCCAAGTGGAGCAGCGGGCAGCTACGTGAGCGCCCGGGGAGCAGTGGGGGTTGGGTGTCTTGCTCAAAGACATTCGGGCATGGCGGGGAGTCAAACCTGAGACTTTCGGGTCCCAAGCCGGCTGCTCTACCACTACACCACAGCCGCGGATGGTTGTAGCACTTTTTAAAGATGTGTTACATCCCACCCCACCCAGCTGTTGTTTAGCTAGCTGTATTAGCATAGTGGTTTGAAATTAGCAGAGGGAAAATGCTTCATATTTTACCTGGGAAGCCACAGTTTCATGTAATATGGTTTTATATGCAATAGTAAAGGTACTAAACAAAATATAGTCTTGGTTCAAAAATGTATTTTTTACGTCAGAATGAGTCTTTTCTTTGTATAGTGTGCCTGTACCTTTTTCCAGCTTTGACAACCACCGTGTGTGGTCAAGGTGGAAAAGGGGAAATGACTCCTATCTTATAAGTGATTGGTGGAATTGGTGGTGTTACAACTCTCCCCATGTTACAACCATACCTGATATAGAATTGAACTCCTGTTTTTTACATAATACTCTCCTTTAATTACAATAAAAAGCCTAAACCTTTAAACAGCAGAAAATAAGTTACATACAGTTATTCACATTTTCTTTCTTAATTATTTCTCTTCCTGCCTAAATTCTTTGTCTTACCTTTCCTTCATTCTGTCATTTTTCTGCTTCATACATAATTCCCAGAGCAGTTCACAACCTTCTTCCTATACTGCACTGTATGTAATTCCTCTTGTTTGTCTGAAGGTTGCCTGATGTACTTTGTCTCCCCAGAGCCTTGTATGACACTGCACTGCTTTATTGGCTCTATTCAGTCTTACTGTTAGGAATCATAAAGCTCTTATATTACTCTTTGTTCAGAGCGATTTCCTTTCTACCACTGTTCACTCCATACTTCCTCTAACAGGCTTTATTCCAGGGTCACAAATGTTCTTTCAAATGACAGGCGGCGCAGACGGTGGTAAAACTTACTCTAATTGGGATCTAGACTTATCTGGCTTGACATTAAGCTTACCTTTTTTTTTTACTGTACTTCTGGTAAAAAAAAGATTGTTGAGCAAAATGTTTTCCATCAAAGTTGGCTTCTCTTCTCATCAAACAGGATCACTTTCAGACTCTGAAAGTGCAAAAAAGAGCATAAGTTAGATTGCTGGGTAGAATCTCACATAGGTTTTCACTGTCAATCAAATATTATAAAGAAAACATATTTTTAGCAAACTGCTGTATATCATGTGGAATATTTAAACAATATACAGTATTAAAAAGTATGCTGAATGTATACAGTGACTAATTTTTAGAGTCACATAAAGTTATGAAAGATAATTAAATGAAAAATTTCAGACTAAAAATATGGAAAAACAAGAGTGTCACAAAAAAATAAAACATTTAAAAATATATGAAAAACTGAATGAAGGAATTTAGAGTCAAAAGGGTATTTTTATCTAATTTAGTACTGAATTTATTTAAATAATGTAAAGTTTGTCCACAGCTTCTTTTTTCCATTTTTTAATTTCCTTTTTTCTTGTTTATTTTTAATTACATTCCATATTCTGATTTTTGTTCCTTTGTTTCCTCTCACAACAATTAAAAATTATTTTTTTTCCATACTTTTACAGAATTTAATTGTTGTGAAAAAAATAAAAGCTTTCACACAGCTTCACCTCTCAGTAGGGCTTTTCTGGTTTTCCAGGTGTAAATCAACAATAATTGGTTGTCAAATATGCAAATCAGGATACTTTGTATCTGAATGGGCTCTTATTAAAACTGCATTAAAAAAAAGGAAGCGGAGTGGTTGCAGAGGTTTTTACTTTAAATCAGAATAAAATATGTGAAAGAAAATGTAGCTTGTTCTTTGTGAGAGCAGTGAGCGTAAATGTTTTTTTAATTAACTTGTTTTTAATCCTATATTCTGTTTTATATTTTAACGGTTTCTTACTTTTCTTGGAGCTAACACAACATGCGACCCTACAAGTATCAAAACATTTAATTAGTTTTTTTTTATCTCCTTCAGCTTATATACAGTAAGTAATTCTTCATTTCTCTTCTGCTTCCAGAACATCCTGCGAGGCTGCAGCGTGTTGTTGGGTCCCAGCACCTCTGGACTTTGGAGAGCTCTCGCTCAGAGCCAGAACCACATCCTGGGTGGTGGTCCTGCTGAACTGACGGATCTGCTGGAACAGTACACCAAGAACCTGGCCCAGAACATGAAACTTACCTACCTCAACCCTGTGGCCTTGGTCTCACCCAACATTGGTGAGTTTAGAACCATCCCACACACGCAGACACTCTTCAGACCAAATAAAAGCCAATAAGACGGTAACAAACCTGTAATCTTTACAGCCAATTTGCTTTGGTTTGTCTTATAATAGTTTAAATCTCTGCTGTGAAATCCGCTCAAATGACTCATTGTGAAACGGGAGATGAGCGGCGTTAATGCAAATGACGACGGCGGAGCCAGAGTGTTGGCAGGAGCACAAAACGATGAATTTCACACTCCCACACAGGCGTCACAGCTAATGCTTTGTGCACAAGCATAAAAAAAACCTTGAGGCGCTGCTGCACTGGCCAAGCTACACCATTTCGATTAACAGATGCCAAACGTACACAACACCACAGACACACACACACAGACACACACACAGGGAGAGACAAGTGAAACCCTGCAACACTGACATTTACTAATAGAACTATAGTAAGAGCAAAAATCCTGATCTGGACCCCATACTGTGAGAAAAGGTGTTTATACCTTGATAACGGCAGCTTTAGTGAAAATAAAGAGTAAAAATACAGTTGTATTTTTGACAACAAACAGAAATTAAATTTAAGGCCTGCTTTTCCTTCATGGAGTTTCATACGGATGTCTACATGACAGAGCTAACATTTTGGTCAAACCTTGAAAACAACACTTTGTGAAATTTCATGCAATATTGCGATATTTTTGCATGAGCTTGCATGATTTGTTAGTGCGTTGTGAGTGACCATTTCTATGTAGACTAAGGCTGATTATCTGTGGCAGCCATCCTGAATTGGGTTGACTCCAAAAGTTAATTGGTTTTGAATTCAACCTAGCGATTACTCTCTGAATTTTTATTCAAATCTGTTCATTGGTTTGTAATGCAGCCAAATGGACACACATGCACAGAGGCATAACAATTCCTCCTATCTGTGGAGGGCAATACACACACAACTGATCAATCACTGTTTTTTTCTCATCGTTTGTTTTCCGAAACACTTTGCTAACACACTTAATCGCAAACATGGAGCAAATATGAACCAAGGTTATAATAGTTTTTTCATTATAGTTTAGTTTTATTTCATTGTGACTTTTTTTCTTTTAATTCAGTTCGTTTTAATTAGTTTTTATAGTCGATTTGCTAGTTTTTATTAGTTATTATTACATTTTTAATGCTTAGTTTTAGTTAAGCTTTTTATTAGTTCTAGTATTAGTTTTTTATATTTTGAATAAACATATTTGCCAATGCATCCTCCAGCTTGAGGTGTTACTATGAGTTAACTAAACAGCAACTTTTTGGTCGCCAGTGAAAATGTGCATTATAGCGACACCTTTCTAAAATATTTGCATAACTCAGTTTTGCCATAAAAAGGACCTGGGCAATTATTTTAGAACATTGACAATAGTTGTCTCCAACCTGGTGCTACTTTTTGCTTGTTTTTCACAGGAGCTACTGAGAGAAGCTTGATTCATGCAGTTTTTCCTTTGAGAAGTATTCTACCTATTTTATCTCCTGTTTCCACTACAAGACACTTGTTTTTATTTTTCTCGCAGTCATATTCAAGAAAATCCCAAAGTGGACATTGCCACTTTCTCCCAACTTATGTTGTCGTCGTTTGGCAGCAGCAGACTGTAAACAAGTGCTGTTGCCTGCAGCTAATGTGAAACTACTCAGTTTGAAATAAATAGATAAATAAATAACAATTTGTTTAATCAGTCCACACGGCTCAAAATAAATTGACAAACACTAAAACTAAGGATATTCTATCTATATTTTCAGTTTGTTTTAGTTAGTTTTGTAAAAAGATTATACAGTTTTAGTTAGCTAGCTTTTTATTTCATTTGATTACAGTTTTTATTTATTTCAGTTAACTAAAATGTTTTTTCAATTTAAATTTTTGTTATTTAGTTAGTTTTAGTTAACTATGATAAACCTGATATCAACTCATCTCATCTACTGTATCTCTAACAAAATGAACTGGTTACTAAGTTTGACGTCTTCACCTCTGCTTTCAAATTCTTCTAAAATACATTGAAGAAGCAATTCAAAGAAATTCTGAAGAGAAGAACGTAGAATTAACATGAGTGGAGAAAGCAGAAATAATAAACATGATGGACGTACATTTTCTCACTTCTACACACTTTTGCCTTTCTCAGTTAAATGAGAGAGAATAAATACTACTGGGAAGATCTGTTATCTTCCAATATAGATTTTTCTGTCCATATATATATATATATATATATATGTAAATTTCTGTCTAAAAAGCTCTCCTTATCAACACATTTGTTATAAGTGATCATACAGAGGCTTTTCCCTATCTGTTTGCTGGGTCAATTGTTTGCTCATTATTGGACACTCCATATTGACTCTTCTCCTTCTGTCTTACACCTTATTTCCTCTAATATTCTCTTGCCTTGTGGGTTAATTTTGTATAGGTTTTCCACACTGCCCGCCTTTAGCTCTGATTACGGCACGCATTTGCTGTGGCATTGTTTCGATAAGCTTCGTAGACCTGACCGACTGCAGCAACCCCAGATCATAGCTCTGCCCCCACAGGCTGGTACAGTAGGCAGTAGGCATGATGTGTGCATCCTCGAAGACGATGGGTCCCCACGATCCTTCCACTTTTTAATAATGCCTTGGACAGTTCTTAACCCAATTTTAGTAGTTTCTGGGATCTCATTAGATGTTTTCTCTGCTTGATGCATGCCAATGATTTGACCCTTCTCAAACAGACTGGCATCATTTCTACGACCACCAGATGTGTCTTTAATCATGGTTGTTTAAGAAGTGAGAAGCATTCTGCACTCACTGTACCAGTCGGGGTTAAATAACTTGTTGCCAGCTGAAAGATAATCGCCCACTCATTAATTATCCTACAGAAGGCTCGTACCTATTTGCATAAGTAAAGAGAGGTGGACACTTTTTTTCTGGCCAGGCAGTGTATATTAAAGCACAAATGCAAAAAGTAAACAAACTGATTAATTTACAAAAAAAAGTATTTGTTTTAAAATTGACGTAGATTGTTATTTTAGTTGTAAAATACTCAAATGTGCATGTACTGCAAAAAGTTTTTATAAGTTTTTGTCATAGAAGACTTCAAAAACCCAAATGCTTCTAACATGTGTTGCCATTTACAGTAAATCATGTTGTTAAGTGTGTTTATGTTTTCTCTTCTTTTTTTTTTTTTTTTTTTTAAATAAGTCATGAACCTGGACCGCATGGAGAACCTCACCTACGACAAGCAGCGTTTCCCTCGTTACCACGCCACTCTGTTTCGCAGTCAGACGTTGTGGGATCCCTACACCCACGTGACGCTGCGCCCGGCCGCCCTGATGCCACAACGACAGCAGCAACACACCTGGAAGGAGAAAGAGGGGACAGAGAGAGAGCGTAAGAACAGAGACGCAGAGCTTATTGGTAGCGGCACAAAACCAAGAAACGTTCCTAACCGAAGCTTCCCCGTTTCAGCCGCTGCCCCTCAGAGTGCCGCCTCGGCGCCCAGTGGTATCTCAGCCAATCAGACGAGAGAATACATCGCAGCCAGACGCAGCTTGTCAGTGCCCGACCCACCCATCACCATCATCATCTTGCTCATCTATCGAAGCCTGGGTGCTGCTCTGCCTCCCAAATACCACGCAGATCGGAGAGGAGTGAGGTGACCAAACCATTATCATTATTATTATTATTATTATCAAACAGCTGTACGTTACTTGATGGGTAGTAAATAACCAGGCATGGTAGATTTTATTTTCAGTTTTTATTTTCAAAAAAATGCATCATTTTTTATTATAACACTGACAAGGATTGATTTTACAAAATATCTGAGTATGAAACCACTTCACAAGCCTTAAAGGGTAAATATCCTGCAAAATCCACTTTTTTTAGCTGCTCATTTTGTTGTGTATGTGGAGTCTCTAGTCTCTATCTTTATATTCTGCTTTTTTCTAAGTTTCTGCGCTGCCATAGATTCGTAAAGGCCCTCTATGAAACCAGAATGGAATGCTCTGGAAGCTGGAGGGTTGGATGGGTGTAAAGCGCCTCATTTTAAACTAAAGAGACGGCCTTAAAACGAGTTGATTTGAGACACAACTCAGAAAAGGGGTGAAGAGGGGATTGTGGAGTTACAATAAGGAGAAATTCAGACCGAAGCATTGCAGTTCTATTTTATATAGACCCCAACTGAATGATTTAGATGTGAAAAATAGAGAATTTAAAAGCTTGATAGACCTCCTTATGTATTTATTTGATAATTCATTAATCATAATAATCATGCATTAATCATGTTTTTTTAGATTAGATTAGAAATCAGCTGATTAATTGGTCTCCCATCCATTTGACTAGCTATTAAAAATATACTGTTGTTTCTAACACTGTCGTTCCTCCCTTCTATTGGTCATCACTTCCCCTCTGGGCTTAATTACCAAATAACATGCTGTCCAGTTTTTCATCTGATGTCAATAAACAACCAATCACATCTGATCTGAAATGCAAATCTCAGTTCTTTCTCACATGCTGTGCCGTTTTTGTAAAACCACAACATATAAAACTGTCTTCCCTGCCTGATTGATTGAATTTGTGGTTACCTTTTGTTGTTGCTGTTGTTTTTCTTCCAGGCTTCCCAGACACCCAGTAATGAACTCCCCAGTGGTGACTGTTTCCGTCTACAACAACCAGACGTTTGTGGGCGGTCACTTGGACCCGCCCATCATGCTGGAGTTCAAACTGCTGGAAACAGCCAATCGCAGCAAGCCGTTGTGTGTGCAGTGGAATCACAGCAGCCCGTAAGTACAAATCATCCCACACGGACTGTTAGTTACTAAACATACTAAACGTTACAACTGGGAGTTTGTTGATACAAATGAGTTAAAAAGAGCTGAATGTAAATTTTAAACAATCACGCACAAGTGGGTTACTAAGGATGAAGAACTGATCTACTTGATATGCCTCTCCTAAAACATTCAAAATGATGTCATAACTGAGAAGATCCTGTTAGCAAAGATAGACTTCTAAACAATAAAGAAAACCCTGATTGTTTTCATAAAAGTCAACTGTCAAATTTTAAATCCCAAAGTCTTTTTCACAGCTGATTTCAAACACACTCCACGAATGGAGCCAGTTTTTTTTTTCATGTATCATTCATGCATCTTCCTTTAAAATGCCATCTTTCATTGCAAACCCTTTCTTTTGCTGCAGGCACGAGATGGGAGGCTGCTGGACGGTGAGGGACTGCGTAGTGGTTTACAGGAACACCTCACATGTCCGCTGCCAGTGCCAGAGACTTGGCACCTTTGGCGTGCTGATGGACAGCTCGCAGAGAGAGGTCAGACTCCATTCTGTGAGCGGCTGCTCAGACGCTGAGCAGATAAATAATGAAATGTCTTTCATAAAAAAAAAATCCTCAAACCCCTAACCAGAGCACCCCTCCCAGATGCGTTGTTGTGAAGACGTGCTGAAGTGGGAGTGTCAGAAACAGTTAAAGAGACAGAGGCCATCTTCAAAGCAAAGTCTGATTTATTTTTTATATATACAGCATTTTTAGAACAACTGAAGGTAACATAGGTACTTGATTGTGCTTTAGAATATATCTAAGTGCCTGGAAAATACATAACACCGCCCCTTTAACATATGGAACTTTGCTTTTGTGCTTTTTCCTCTTTTGAACACCTGTTTCTACTTGATGAGGTATGAAGCCTTAAAGAAAAAAAACATCCCGCCTGCCTGATGCACACAAGACTATATTAAACCTTGTTCAAGCCCTGGGAGATTTCTACAGCTTCATGCAGTCCCTCCTGACCATCAGTCTGCAGCTTACTGAGCTGATGGTCTGTCAAATATTCAGAGAGCAGAACTGTGGAGTCAAATACGCCCAGTCTCAGTGACTGTGCTTCCCCAATACACAAACCAACATCTTAATATAAAATTCAGCCTGTCAGTGGAAATGATGCTGTAGATCTGCTCATCCTGCCGCGAATTAGATTCTGGCTGAGTCATTCTTGTTCAGTAGAAACAAACACAACAGTTTGCTGCACTGACGGGGCTGAACAAATGACATGTTTTTGCTCCGGATTTCCCTGACAGATTAACTCCTGTCCTGTTCACGCCTTGCACTTTACATCCATTTTGGGTGATTCCATTGCAGTTGCATTGATTGACACATTTTCATCTGGCTGTTTAATTGTGTGCCCCGAAACATTTCTTTGTTTTTAAACACAAACAACCACTTTTTTGATTACAAGAGAAATAGAGAAGCTAATACAGTGATTAGTGATGTCATAGAGCTCAGTGTTGGAGCAAAACTGACCTGTTAATTTAACAACAGCTTTGTGGTTGTTAAATTAGGTGACTCTAATGAGACAAAACGCTGCTCAGATTGTTTGGTGATTGATGTTGTGCATTATGGCAGTGGTCACTTTGGGTCCAGTCACATCTAAAAGCATTAAACTAAAGAAACTTACCACACTGGGTTCTTTAATCCACTTTAATTAATAAAGTTGCAACAAAACAGACATTTTCATTTAGGAAGAGTTTAATAAACATAAACCATATATTCAAAACATCCAATACCTCCAATTGAGTCCACTGAGGCAATTCAGACCTGTATTTAATGATATCCAGAATCTATGGATTTAAGCAACGAATCTGAACAGTGTCTTATTATAGTTGACTTAGTTATGATATAAATACTCTAGTGATAGGGTTGTGATAGTGATAGGGTTTTATTCTTTTCTATCCTATCTGGTGTAAAACTGTTTAGTTAAAACACCTTAAAACCTAGTTGTAAATACACAATCAACCATGATCTGATTTTAAACCGGTCATTAGACTTTAATAGTTCCATGTTACACTGATTCTTTGTGTCTTTTCTGTCTGCGAGCAGCAGTTGGAGGGGGATCTGGAGACACTGGCCGTGGTGACGTACACCTCTCTGTCCGTGTCCATGCTGGCCCTCCTCCTCACTGTCCTGGTGCTTTCTTGTCTCCGGGGCCTCAAGTCCAACACCAGGAGCATCCACTCCAACACAGCAGCAGCCATGTTTTTATCCGAGCTGGTGTTTTTGCTCGGCGTCAATCAGACGGAGCAACAGGTAAACACAGGATCGTTGTTTTTTCTTCAATTGCTGGTAATTTTTCCCATTTCCTGGCTGTTTGGAAGTTTAGTAAACCGTTCTAAAACCGCCTTCGTAACCCAAAGCTTCAGATCTGTCAGGGTTGAGATCATTTCAGTGTTTGTCTCACTTTTTTTGATCTTCTTTTTGCTTTTCCTCCTCTCTCCTGACCCCCCATCTGTGCTTTGTTACGTAACACACATTCATGTTGGAGTGTGTTTAAGGAGCAGTGGCTCTCGCAAGGAGCTCAGCGCAACTACGCGTTCACTCAGCATGAAATTCATTTAATTAGGCTGCATTCCCCCTGCTGTCGACTGTACAGCACTTACAGTGCAATCGGTAACTTCTAGCTGAACAATATGTTGTTTAACTCCTGTGCATCATGCTCCGGGAAGCACATTAGTGCTGGCAGCTGTTGTATGTATTAGTTTCCACTTCTTTTTGGTTTGGTGCGTGACTTGAAGTGTTCGCATGTTGTGTGGGAGTGTGAATTTTATCATCTGGCTGTGTCACTAGCTATGTTTACATGGACAAAAGTAATCGGATTAAACGGCCATTCGGAATAAAAATGCGTCATGTAAACACCTCATTCGGATT
>JAUBOC010000181.1:20105497-20122118 GCA_032275365.1 Anablepsoides cearensis | reverse complement strand
GAAATTTTTTCTTCTTTCTGCCACCTTTCATTTTATTTGTGATTTGTATTATTTGTTGTATGTATAATATTTGTTTTATATATAGTTTTTTCCTGTCGATCCTTTCCTCTGTCACAGCTGAGCTGGGTGTTATGACTACACAGAAATAAAATAATAAAACTTCTCAGGTTCAAACTGCTACTGATGCCAAGTATTTCTTTTGGGAAAAATGTTTTCTTTCGGCGCAGCTGTAAATGCCTGTTTATGGCAGAAAAGAGGACAGTTAACATTTTTAACTGCATGGTTAAAATGACATTTCATTTCTAATATTTCAAGTTCAACAGAGTGATCACTTGAATAATAAAAGGAAAAATTGTGCCACAGATACGCAATAATTCTTTTTCTTAGTTAATCACAAAATATTTAAACAGACTATTGTGACAGCTTGATCTGTGTGACAAGGACAGATTAATGAAAAGCTAGACCAGAGTTTGACTTAAGGTAAACTTTTCAGAACAGAGCTCAGTTTAAGATAAGACATGACCTTTAGGGTCAAGTGGTCTTGTTGGAAGAGAGGTCCTTCGTGCTACAAAGTAAAATGCAAAACCTGATGTTAAACACACAATATGACCCAAAACCCAACCAGAGCTGCTAATTGATAATCTGTTCACACCCATGCCACATAATCTGAGTTTGAGCTCCTTTGCAAAGAAGAATGGAAAGGCTGGTGAGGAGGTATCTATGAATTTTGCAACAAAAGGTATTTCTACAAAGAGTTGCCTCAGGGGGGCTGAGTATGCCACACTTTCCAGCTTCTTTTTCTTTCTTTCTTTTGTAAAAGTAAAACATTCAAAACTAACTTCCTAATTATGAGCTACTTTGTCTTGGTCTTTCACATTAAATGTGAGAAAAATACTTCGTTTGTAGCTATAACTTCAGACTTCATCTGTTTTGTCAACCAATATAAATTCATTCCATTGTTTTATACCCTTCTGTCATGTAATAATAAAATCACAAAGACCGCCATGACTAGGCTAAAATGACGAGTTAATCTTATCTCAAACAAATACACTTAAAGATATAAAACTTATCAAAAAGACATGTATGACTTTAGAGTTAAAGAAATAATAAGTGTCCCGAAAGTCTCATTATGTCTCGAAACTAATAGTTATTCTGTTTTACTTTTACATATTGTTGATCTTTGTGAAAAAAATATAAGTAACAGAAAACAAAAAGAGCCATGATTAATAAAAAGCACAGCTTATTCTGTAAATGATAAAGCTGGATGTGCTCAGCTCCTGTGTTCCTGCTTGTTCTGTGATCACAAAGAACTTTGCTCCATCCCTCTTTAGCAATGCTCGCTGTCATATTAGGAGTTCCTCCACAACGACTGACGTCTCAAGAGGAGCCACGACTGACAGAAGCAACTCTGACATGTCGGGAAGAAAAAATATTTGTAGGAGTGTTTTTGTGTTTTTAACTTGTCTGGTGATTATAGAAATCCTCTCAAATAAACATTAACTTTTTGTTTTTTGGCTGCAGCTGACAGGGATCATTTTCTATTTAATGGAAAAATCTGTGGAGTTTTAAAGTTGACATCCAGCGACCAGCACCACCACTCACATGCAGGATTTATTCATCCTACAGAGGGAAGTCTGATCTTATGACATATGAGGAAACATTAAGTCAAAAAAAGGTGGAAGATAACTTTTATTTATTCAGGTTTTGTTGAGTTTTTGAGTTGGATGTCCTTCCTCTGGATTAGAGGACACTATCTTATGAGACAACAAACTTAAAGTGTTCTCAGCACTTCAGAAGAATCCGGAGTTTATTTCAAGCTTGGAATCTGGAGTTTAGAATTTGATCATTTTTACTGAAAACTAAGCAAGGTAACTATTTTCAATAAGGTTGTTTCTGTTTGTATTCCCTTAAATATGAATCTTAAAAAAATGCAAAAATTCAGAGTTTCTTCTTTATTCATTTATATTTTACTGCAGTATTTTTTTCTAATTGCTTCTAATTTCCTTTTTTTTCATTTATGTTAGCACTCTCTCTGACCATTTTTAAAGTTTTATATTTTTAATCCTTGTGCAATCCTAACATTGTTTACTCCCCTTGTTCTAAGGGTCAAAAGTGACCCGCCGCATAAAGCCCCAAAATAAAGCATCTTAATTGAATTTTAAATGTAAAATCTGTTTTGCATGATGAAACAACCTGTTATTTATCAATTCAACTCAATTTAATTCTTTTTTTTTTCATGTATGTTTTGTTGCACAAAAAGTCAACCACTCTTAGATGGCTGCCAGTTTGTCCATCACACGCCTTGCTCTTGACTCACAGTTGTCAAATCTCAGCATTTTTGAGAAGGTGTGAAAGATTTTCAGCAGCATTGTGGCAAGAAAAATTTCCCTTCCACTCTCAGAATACTAGAGACTACATGTAGCCTCGCCACGAGACCTATATACACCTGCTCAAAAGCCCCATGCAGCCACTCAATCAAACTCATCTATTTTTTTTTACAATTCACACGTAGGAATTATAACTCACTTATATTTCACTTTTAGGAAAAGTCATCAAATTTCAAATCGGAAAAAGATAGTTTAAAGTGTTTTTCCTACAGCTAAACATGGTGGGTCACTTTTGACCCACAAGACAACTCAAGGGTTAACACGCTTCACAATAACCAAGTAATCATTTGAAGCTTAAAAGAAACAAAGCATGGCTTAAGATTTTTGTGCAGATCTACCTAACATATGATATACAATTAATTGGTTTTATACAATATAATTCTTCTTGCAAATATTTAACAAAACACTGTCATGGCTTCATGTCGTACAATAATGACTGGTACTTTTCAGCCATGGAGGAGAGGAAACGACTGAACTACAAAGTCCAGAGGGAGGTCCTGGATGAAGAGGAGCTGGATGAGATTGCACAGAAATCTGACTCAAAACCATCTCTGTGTGATAAAATGGCAAAATCAATGAGGTAAAACCTATCAGCTAATCTTTAGCTTTTACATCCTGGCATCTCATGTCTTTAAATTATGTCAAAGCAAAGTATTACAATAAAACTTGTATTACTTAAATGAAGTATTTAGCTCCATGTTGTAAAAGACTGTGATCAGTGTAGTGAAAAATGTGTTGATCAAATCTAAAGTGATGGTCATTTCCAACTTGTTCTTTTAATTAACAATTAAATCATTAAGATCTGTTCTTTATTCATCATAGTAAATTGCAAAATAACAAACAAAAAAACTTAAGTACATTGACTGCATTCGAAAGTTTAATGCTACTAAATCTAATGAAATAAATAGGCAATTTGTGTAGCATTAAGTAAAATGTTTACACTTTCTTTATCAGTGTATGCTGAGTCATTGTTATAATGGTAACAAACAAACAGAAATTACATCAAACAAGTTTTGCCAAAAGTTAATCTCAGCTAAAACTACACCAACATTTAGCTCATTATCATTAAAATAATTACATTTAAGCCATTGTTGTGTTTTTTAAGGTCAATTAGCTGAGGAGACCATCAGACATGAACCAGGTTGCTTTATATACAATGATTACATTCTGTACATTACTTTAAAATGTGTCTAGTTCATGAGACATTTTGGTCAAAACTCTACACACAGAAAACGACATTATCATCAAACTCTGCTTTTTGTCTGCAGGCGATAGTAGAATAAAGTACACAGAGTTTTTACCAGTTGGAAGCAACAAAAATCAAAATAAAAGAAAACAACACAAAGATATTTGTCTGAGATGCTGTGTTTAAATTGTGGGTCTAATCAAGTGTTTTGTTTAAAAAAAATTATTACTATTACTATTTGACACAAACCCCCTCAGGTCTCCTGGTTCTAAGGTGAAGAACTGTGTGCTGGGAACCATTCCTGTGGTGTCCTGGCTGCCGCGATACTCCTTCAGAGAGGACGCGCTCGGCGACCTGATCTCAGGAATCAGTGTGGGGGTCATGCAGCTGCCACAGGGTGAGGAGGAAGGTCCCCATAAATGATTAGTTTATCGAGTTATTAACCCTTTGTAAACATTTATATATTTAAAAGAATAAACTTTGAATTAAGTCACAGGACATTCTTTCTTACTTTTTTTTCTGAAAAGTATTTTAGATTAAGGCTGATCCTAATGTAAAAAAACAGTCTACTTACCTTCTAAGTTTCAACATTGTGGACAATCTTTACTATCCCATCTTTTTCCCAGGCATGGCCTACGCTTTACTGGCAGGTGTTCCTCCAGTTTTTGGTCTGTACTCCTCCTTCTACCCCGTCCTCATCTATTTCATTTTTGGCACGTCTAAGCACATCTCACTCGGTACGGATTTGAACATTTCCCCATATCTGCGTATTTTTTTATTAAAATAAAGCATGCTCACATGACTGTTTCCCCATGTTCAGGAACATACGCAGTGATGAGTGTGATGATTGGAGGGGTGACCGAGCGACTGGCTCCAGACTCAAACTTTATGATTTGGGACAACGTGTCCAACTCCAGCATTGTAGACACCATTAGTCGGGATGAAGAAAGGGTCCGAGTGGCGGCGCTTGTCACGTTTGTATCCGGATTGTTTCAGGTAAGGTTAACAAGAATCTTATAAAACTCTTGAATGGAATGGGATATGCAATTCAAGGAATATGTCTATAATTTATTTTAGAAACCCTTAACAATTTGTAAACATAAATGCATCCTTTTAAGTTTTGATGTGCTTCTATGCAGTTATCCTTTGAGGAGACAGTTTATTCAGACCAAGAACTGATTGAAACAAACCGTTTTCGAAAGTTCTTGATTTCTTTACTAATATCGCTAAACATGCAGGTTGTCAACTTGGTAAACTCTAGTTTCTTTAGCAGTTCCGGTTAAAAGGTTTGTAACATTTAAATAAAGGAGCCAGGACCCAACACTCAGCCAAGTTTCCAAAAGATTTATTAGAAAGCACAAGGAGATGTTGTTGAAGCGGTTCTGCTTAGATCTGGTTGCAGTGGTGGGCGTGGAACACAAAAACAGAGATGAGTGTTGTGACTGGGTGAGAACCAGGAAAAAGATTTACCAATAATCAAGGATTCACCGGGTCCAAGAATCCAGCTTCTGCAGGGTTGGGTAAGCTGTGAATGAGTGGCCTGGAGGGTCTCAGAGATGTTCATTGAAAACAGAGGCTGTTGCATCCAGTCCAATATTTAATGGTCCGGGGTCATGCACAGGAGGGTCTCAGGTGTCAGAGTCAGATAAGGTTCAGCAACAGGAGTTTAAAAACTAGTAAGGTCAAGGCAAAAGCAGTGGTCAAAAAAACAGATCAACTCTTGGAACATTTAACTGGCAATGAGGGCTGTGACGAAAGCATCAGACCATCTCAAGATACCCTGCTCTAACATGTAAGGCTGGATGGAAAAGTGTTTTTATGTTAATTAATTTGTAAATAAAATGATTTTGCGCTGCTCTCGTAATCTCCTCTATCAAATTTGAATGGACAATTCTGGAAGCTAGAGGGGAGCAGAGTGTGAAGTGCCATGTTTGGATTTAAAGTGTTTGTAATACATATGAATGCATTTTTAGGAAGAGGACATTGATAAAATAGTGCAAAATAAATTTCATGTCACTAAGATCAACAGTTGTTGAGATATTTGCCTGTGAAGAAACAGGAAGTGGTGTTAAAGGGGAATGTCTGCATGTGACCAGTGCGTTGCTACAACAGCCAACAACTCAGAATGTAGAGAAGAATCTGATGTTTCTTTAGATTATTTTGAGTCTCTATCAGAGAGAGATGAAGAAAAGTCGGAGTTCAAACAATATTGTTTCAATAAACAAAGACCAAAAAGTTTTCTTTGTTAAAGAGTTCCCCTTTGATGTCACTTCTTGTTTCAATTTTCCAAGTTTTAAAGAAAATATGCCAGTTATGGGACAACATGGGTTAAATCATGTGTATCATTCCAACTTTATTAAATATAAAGATGTTTTCTTTAACATTTTGTATTTGAAGAATATGCATGTCACAGGTGCTTTAAAGAGACAGCCTCAATACGAGTTGATCTGAGACTAAAATTTGTGGTTCTTTAAAGTCCAAGACATGATCATGAACCTTCAGTTTGCCGCTGACAACTCTCCATGTTTCCCGATCATATGTGCAGATTCTGCTTGGTCTGGTCCAGTTTGGCTTCGTGGTGACCTACCTGTCTGAGCCGCTGGTCAGAGGCTACACCACAGGGGCTGCCATCCACGTCATCGTCTCCCAGCTCAAATACGTCTTCGGTATCAACCCGCTCAGATACAGCGGACCTCTCTCCATGATCTATGTAAGAAAACTTATCAGCGTGTGTTTGGTTCGGAACTTTTAATTAGCATCACACAGATTCCAATAATGGTTGTTCTTTTTGTTTTAATTAGATGATACTTTTCATCATAGGCAAAGCAGTGTTGAGTCATTATTTATGTTAAATAAAACCAAACTTCTTAATCTGTAAGATTAGATCAATCCTATGTCTAAAAATCTGTTTTCCTTCTCAGACTGTCCTGGAGGTGTGTTATCTCCTCCCTAAAACAAATATTGGCACTTTGGTGGTCAGTATTGTCACCATAGTTGGTCTTGTGCTGGCTAAGGAGCTGAATACATTCTTGGGTAAAAAAATACCCGTTCCTATACCTATGGAGTTGTTCACTGTGAGTACACAGGAGCATTCTAAGCATGTGCACACATAGGTGAATACTTTGACTGATACATTTTTCCCCCAGGTCATTATTGCTACAATAATCTCATGGCAGGTTGACTTAGAGGCGAAATACAAAGTGGAAATAGTGGGGATTATTCCCTCGGGGTGAGAAAAACACACAAACACCAACACACGTCTCACATGTTACCAACGTTTGTAACAGATTCTGTGCTCGTCTCTTTTGTTTTCAGTCTCCAGCCTCCGGTTGTACCGGCCGTGTCTCTGTTCGGACAGGTGATTGGGGACGCCTTCGCTCTGGCTGTGGTTGGTTACGGCATTGCCATCTCTCTGGGACGAATCTTCGCGCTCAAATATGGCTACAAGGTGGACAGCAACCAGGTAAGGGAAGAGACGGGTTGGGTTGAACAGCAGAATGTTCCGGTGTGAGCTGCTATGTATGAGTTTTGTGTGTTTTATGGTTTAGGAACTGATCGCTCTAGGCTTGAGCAACTCCATTGGAGGATTTTTCCAGTGTTTTGCCATTAGCTGTTCCATGTCTCGCACCTTGGTTCAGGAAAGCACAGGAGGGAAGACTCAGGTTGGTATGAATGGTGGTTACCCCGCTTTAAGTTTTAGCACAGTCATGTCTAAAAAAAAACAGCAGTTTATTGTATTTTAAAGGTGACATATCATTCAATATCCACTATTTTAGTCATTTTTAGCTGAAGGGGGCGGGATCTAAAGAGACAGCCTCAAAACAAGTTGATCTGAGACACACCTCAGAAAAGGGGTGAAACAGGGGCTTGTGGAGTTACAATCAGGAGGAATTCAGACCAAAGCATTGCAGTTCCACTTTATATAGACCCCAACGGAATGATTTAAACGTGAAAAAGAATTTAAAAGGATGCTATGTCAACACAACCAGAAATGCAACATGTAAGATTCTTTTAATGTATCATCAGTGAAGCCTGATCACAGCCGTCTCTTCTTGCACACTAACACTTATATTCACTCTGTCTTTCATGTTTTGTTTTTTAAAGTCTGCCTCTGACGTCTCTCCTCTGTCCGTCCGTCCATCCATCATGCAACTGTTTTTCCTCTCGCTCCCCTGCAGGTTGCTGGGGCTCTATCAGCAGTAGTTATCCTTTTCATCACACTCTGGATTGGAAGACTCTTTGAAGATCTGCCCAAGGTACTCAGTGTGTGTTTCTGCTCATGTTCACATGAGCGTTCACAATGACAAATGTCTGTTTTAAAAAGCCATGTCATGTTATAAGGCAATCTCATAGCTTGGTAAAACACCTCACAGCTGAAGTTATTTTTTATCACACAACTAATATATGTTTTTCAGATTCAAGCTAAATGAGCTAAGTTGAAAAGTTTAATCTTTTGGATTACAGTCAACACTTTGCTGTTAACAAGAAAAAGCATAACCTTTTGATTTTTTAATTAAAAAGCAAGATTATTGTCTGTTTCTTTTTTTAGGCAAATCACCTCAGTCACATGTTGAGATGTAAAGCTCAGGCCTCTGGCACTTTGTTTAATCTGCTCACTATTTGATCCATTTTTCAGGCGGTGCTGGCTGCCATCATCTTAGTTAATCTTCATGGCATGATGAAGCAGTTCTTGGACATCCCTGCTCTGTGGAAGAAGAGCAAAATAGACATGGTGAGAGTGCCAAAATGTTCAAAATGAAAATATGTAACAGCAAAGATGAGTTAGTTATCTATCCGTGTTTTATTCGCTACTCCTTTCTGGGAAAAGTCTTTCACTAGGAACTTTTATTGTCTGCTTCATGACTCTTGATCATGTCTGTGCCTCCAGCTGGTCTGGATTGCCACCTTCATCTTCACTTTGCTGTTGAACCCTGACCTGGGATTAGCTGCTTCCATTGCTTTCTCCATGCTCACGGTCATCTTCAGGACTCAGCTGTAGGTTTTTGTTGGAACCACACACTTGCATGCACACATACACATAAAATCATTGTTTTAAAGGGGCCGATGCACGTGTAGAGCTCTACTAAACTGCTGCCAATATAACATAATAGTTTTCACTCTTGCCTCATGAAATGTAATGTAAATGTAATGTAAAAAATGTAATCTTGTCCATGTTTGAATTGTTGTTTTAGGTAGAAAAAGGTTTGGGATTTTTATTGACAAGTTTGTTTTTTTCTTATTATACAGACCCAAATACTCCCTATTAGGGCAAGTGGGAGATACAGATATTTACAGGCCAATGGAAGATTACGATCAGGTATTGTACATAAAACTCAACAGCATGACAGAAAGTAGGAATTTAGTTAGAGATAAACTGTTTAAATGAGGAAGATGGCAGATTAATTTTGTGGATATTGAGTCATGGAAGTCAAAAGTAAACTGAGACTGAAGGAACTGGACAATTTTCTACAAAGACACAGAGTTTAAGTTTGCCAAAATCTGAAGAAGCTGAAACAGTAATTGAAGCTAAAAGGACAGATCATTAGCTAAAAGCAGTAACATGCTAGCTAAAAGCTAAATGTTACAAGACAGCAAAATGTTAGCTAAACTTAAAGTGTAACTTACCCCAAAATTGACTTTTTTAGCTGATAAACTATCTAGAATGTGTCTAAAAGATTATATAATACTGTTTCTGTGCAAATGTTGACGTTTTTGTTCAAATCTGCAATATCTGGTCTAAAAATGTCTATTTGCTGCATACTATGGGTTAAGCAGTGGTACTGCAGTCTCATTTACATATTAGTTAAAAACAACTAAAGCCAAAATGTAACATTAGCCCAACCTAAAGGATCAATGAGCTAAACAGAAGCTAAATGTAGCTAAAATGTACAAAACTACAGCTAAAAACAAGAGCAGCAAAAGGTTAGCTAAACTTAGAAACAGCCTAATGGATCAGTGAGCTAAGTAGAAACTAAATGTAGCAAAGATTGTCTAAAATTTACAAAATCAAAGGTAAAAGCCTAACAAAGCAAACTCACAATAAAACAGAAACAAAACACATTTGCTCATTTTTTTCCGCTGAAGCAGATTTTAAAGAGAACAATAATTTGAAGGGGTGAAAATATCCCAAATAATTTTGTAAGCAAAAGCTTGCAAAAAACTCAGTCAGATACATCCTGAATGAGGTGAACATTTTATAGCTAAGTATGAAGAAGTAGTGAGATGAACAAAGCATCTGAGAGAACTGATTCCAAAAATGTCAATTAAATTTGTGAGTTTTCAGATTTTAAATATTTTCTTCTTGTCATGCCTCTGGGTTCATGTTGTTCTACTGGTTGTTTGCTTCAGTTTAACCCACTAATTTGGCTCTGCCGCCTCATTAGCGTGAAGCATTCAGTAAATATTTTTTAATGTTTTTTTCTCATTAACTGGTTTTAGGTGGAGCGGGTGCCAGGAATATTAATCTTTCGCTCCTCTGCCACCCTCTACTTTGCCAATGCTGAGATGTACCAAGAAGCCTTAGGAAGGAAGGTAAGAACACACACACACACAGTTTTAAATCTCTCCTTGTAAACTTCTAACATTGTTTTCTCCAACCAAGCAGCTTAATCCTCAGAACAAAATCTGTATCACACAAACAGGATTACTCACATGACTTATAGCTGCAGTATAGCTCTGCAGAAATCCATATCAAACACACAAACGCACCATGATGGACACATAACCCCTGCTTTAATGACCTAAACCCATTTAGAGACACACAGAAAAACACGCAGACAATAAGAAGCAGCCAACTCCAGACACAATCCATCTTGCCGTCGTTTCCGTGCAATTAACTTCTCTTTTACAAACATCATTTCTGACACTCTAACAACCAGCGAGACGCGTCACCAATTCACACATCACAGCTGTGACAGACATTGTTCAAAATGTCATCCCACTAATTTCTCTTCTCTTTTCTTCTCACCAACTTTTGTGGACACCCCATTTCCCCCTCCCTCATTGTCTTTCCTCCCTCTCCTTTTCTTTTTTTTTCAACTCTTTTTGATACAAATGTGAAGACAGACTGAGAGAATGTTGGACAAAAGATGCTAAAAACACTGTGGAAGGAAAGGGGGGGGGGGGCAGAGACTGAATCAGGGAGGGAGATAATGGAACGTCTCATTCATTAAAACGTCAACATGTCAACGAAAGTTTCTTCTTTATTTCTTTACTTTCTTGTCTTTAAAGCACAATAACAAGATTTCATTGAGCAGCTTTACAGGAGCTGCAGGATTGTTTACAAGGTGACAAATCATTGGATGATTCTATCCAATCATGTGCTGCAAATAAAATACTGAAATGATCTTTTTAAGTAGTGGGGATATTAAAGTTTGTTTTGTTATTTTTTCATATATTAGTTCAATATGGACTGGTTTAATATGTGAGTGCTTTATTAGCGTCAGCTAATAAAGTCAGAAAGTCTCAGATGTCTTTTTCCAGCCATGGTGCCATCATTTATTTGTTTTCTGTTTTTATTTTTCTATTTTTTTTAGTCTGGTGTTGACATCACAAAGATCCTTTCTGTAAAGAAGAAACTGGAGGCCAAGAGAAAGAGGCATGAAAAGAAAGTTGCCAAGAAAGCCAAAAAAGAGCTCAAGAAGAATGGAGTAGACATGGTGAGTGAATCCTCTCTTGAACTGTATTTATTTTCCTCCCTGGCCTGCAAACATTATATATTTATTTATTTGTTCTGCTGGTCGTCTCTAAGATGTTTCTCTCTGCTTTAAGACGCCTACCTTTGAGCAGGAGGACAAACACGTGGAGCAGCACAACGGGGTTTCTATCATTGAGGTGGAGGATGACCCTGACCCCACGCTGCCCATAGCCATCGTCCTGGACCTCAGCCCGGTCAACTTCCTGGACACAGTGGGGGTCAAGACGCTACAAAGTGTAAGAAGACGGCAGCACAAAAACTACATCATGATTATTCAGAAATCAATTCCTTGTTCTCATCACAACTGTAGTAATACTTTGATTAGTACCTAAGCCATTTATATTTATTGAGTATGTATATTTGACCCATAATTAAATCTCCTTTCTGTTGATTTCCTGACTCTGTAACATTTAATTCAATCTACAAGCATATTTTTTATTATTATTATTAAATCCTATGTTCCCCAATCAGATGTTTGCTTTCTATATCTGTTTCAGATTAAAAGGGACTATGAAGAAATTGGCATAAAAGTTGTTTTTGCCTGCTGCCAAAGTGAGTGCATTAAGCTTATACTGTATGTTGTGGAACAGAAGTTAAAATACTTGATTTAGTATTTTAGGTATTGGGGTAAAAGCTATTTATTTCTATAGCATTTTTTAAAGACTATTTATAAAAGTGCTTTTCACGAAATGAAAAAAGCAGCAAAAACATGTAAAATAAAATAAAATGATCGAAAAAAAATAATTGAAACATTTCTGAAAGGTTGACAAGTGCTAACACACCTCTAACAATATGTTGTTTTTGAAGACTTTAAAATAAATATTACAAATGTTGCCAGAGGCTCAATGTAGTCACCACAGTAACCTGTCACTCCCTGACTGCAAACTTGTGCAAAAACTATGTGTCAGGTTTTAATTACTGTCGACTTGTGAGCAGCAAAGTCTGTCACGCTTGTGAAATTTTGTTTTGCACACCTCCACCTGTGTTTTAGCCTCATTCTTTCTCTTTGTGCTCAGCCGGGGTGGTGGACAACCTGCAGTCTGGAGGTTTCTTTAATGACAAAGTAACAAAGTCCTGCCTCTTCACCTCCATCCACGATGCTGTTCTGCACTGTCAGTCTGTCAGGACAAGAGAACCGTATCCAGAAGAATCTGAGGTATGAGCAATGCTTCCACGTCGTCATCTTATTTTACAACTGCTTTCTAATACAAAATCAAGGATGAAGCAGCATTTTTAATGTGCACTTCTCAGAGTTTACTTTTAGAAAATTTGACTGAACATAGTAAAGCAATGAGTTCCGTTGCATGACAGTATTGTGTGTTTATAACTACACTGTATAGGATTTCACTGTACAAAACAATAAATTACTGGCAGCAGGGACACCAGTAATTTACTGTTTTTTCACAGTATATTACAGTAAATTGGATTACAGTAACTAACAGTAAATTACTGTTAAGAAAGACATCCACATTGTGCTGTTATTTTACAGTTCATGTACTGCAATTTATTTTAACAGTATATATGATTAGAGTAAAATACTAGTTGTCGTAATTTACAGAATGTGCATATCAGTTTACAAAATAAAATATAATCTGCAAATTTGCATGATTTCATCTAAATATACAAAATAAATAAGAAAACAGATTCATTAAAATGTTTTTTTTTTAATTCACAGAACAAAATGACAAATTTCTTAATCTCAACTTTTGTGAAATTGTGATTCCAACCTCAGCTGTTGAAAAACAATTGTCATTGACAGTATAAATTTTAGGTAAAAGGGCGGCAACAACAGAGTGATGCTAAAGAAAACCAATAGAAATAACACAGATTCAACAACAGTACAACAGAAATGCATCAGAGTGTAGCTCGGACACAAGTCTTTTGCACAAACAAGTGTTAATGATGAGAAAAGTAACATGAAGAAAGAGAGCGCTAACACTTAAAAATGGCCAGACACTGCATCATTTCATTATTGTCCACATGAATGATTAGGGCCTGTAAAACAAAGAACAAAAGAGCAGCACAGTGTCACTGGCAAAGTAAAAATATAAAGTAGTTTCATCAATAATTGAGGTACTACAGTAGTTGAATTAGTCCCCCCTGCTAAATCAGCTACAATTCATTCACAAAACAATTCATGAGAGAAGCATAATTATACCGTCTGAACTTGTAGACTGAAGAAGAAGAACATTCTCAAAAGACAAGCGCACAAATAAATCTTGTCACTCAAAAATGAATCGTGAGTTGACTGATTGACAGAACCAGCAGCAACAGCATTTGAAAAGGTTCTAACAGATGGGCGGCTGTGGTGTAGTGGTAGAGCAGCTGGCTTGGGACCCGGTTCGACTCCCCGCCATGCCCACATGTCTTGGTGTCCTTGAGCAAGACACCCAACCCCCACCTGCTCCCCAGGTGCTTACATAGCTGCCCGCTGCTCCACTTGGGTGCAATGATGACCAATAAAGCACCTTTAGATGATGGTAAAGGACTGTTTTTTTCACATTTTTAAAAAAATACTGTATTTTTCTGTTAAATACAGAGTTATTTTCTGTTACTGCCTAACCTACTAATTTAACTTTAAATTAACAGTGTGTGTGGTTATTTCACAGTATTTTACTATTATTATGAAATACTGTAAGATACTGTAAAAAAAATCCACTGTAAATTTACAGAAATCTGTATTGTTAGAAATGTTTGACTGGATATTTTATTGAGATTTAGCTGAAAATGTCAAGACAGCTTTAGTTATATTTTACAATATAGTACTGGAACTAGAATATGCTAATGCGTTCCATGAATTCCCGGCCCCCGGTGATGGTTTCTGTTCAGTTAAACAGAGCTAAGTGAGGTCAGACAACCCTGCAGTAGTCATTAGAAGACTCACGTCTAAATTAATTAAAAAAAGAACAACTCATTACTGACTGGAGATTGGGGAATTGAACGAGTTCCCTTTGCAGCTTGTGATGTGGAACGGATGCATTAAGCTGCTCCTAATAAATAACGATTAAAATGTCTCGTGTCTCATTGATTCTTGTTATACAGACGCTGCATGACAGGAATTGCAAATTAAACAGAACGATAAGGTTGCATTGAGTAAAAATCCTAATTTAATTTTGATGTAGAATTTTAATGTTTCCTTTGTGCGCAGCATTTTGCATTTGTTGCATTTCCTTTGTGCAGCAGGATTACTGCTCATCCCATCACAAGCCATCAGTCTTTGGCTGAAAACAAATTACTTATCGGGTTTTGCATGGGCAGCGTGTGTTTGTGCTGATCTCAACAGATTTCAGTATCTGTGCTTGCAAGCATATCTTTTGGTGTAGAATTTTCTCTGCCTGGTTTTAGTATTTATTTGTGCATTTGGCCTAACATTCCTGCTTGATTGAGGATTGTAAATATTAATCAGTTTAAAAAATAAAAAGGCTCTTTGTTTAGTAATTTGTCCTCTGCAATAGAACAATCAGTTTAATCACTTAAGCTTTTCTGTGATGAATAAAGTATTTTAGCTCGTAACAACAGCAAGGTTTTAAATGTCTTCCAAAAGCCCATTTAAAGTGCAGCTTATTAACTTCAAAGTGAATCAAAAGGTGCCAAGATGAAGATTTAAACCCACTTGACTCAGAACCATTACTTGGGCTGCATGCTGAGTCACGTTTCCAGGCAGCAGCTTCTCAGTTTTACGTTCTTCTTCCTCGTTAAATTCTGGTAATGAAACTACTGAAAGTCAGACAGTCACAGATGTTTTCCTGCAACTTCTGCCCGGTGCTTTTATTTAGTTAGTTTGTTTTGTGTGTGTGTTTTTTTATTTTTAATCTTTTTTTTTTCTGTTTCACAGGAGTTGCCGGCAACACATTTCTGAGTTCTGAGAGGAGCGATGGATGATGTCATACAGAAGTGACAGACACAGTTGGAGGATTTCAGCCAGTATTTTTCACATATCTGCAGCTGTTTCTGTTGCAAAAAAACCCTGAGTGAAATTAACAGGGCAGGCGTTTGACTGTTCTAAAATAACATTGAGTTTAGCCTTGTTATGAAGCTTAAAATATTAATGTTAAACGTGTACATTTTAATTCAGTCATTTTTAGTTTTTTGGGGAGAGGGGAGCTTCCATTTTGACCAGAATGGAAACATTTTTTTTGTGCACCACATTAAGTGCTTCTGTTTTACATTATGTTTAAGCTTTATTTGCATTCTGAGTACATTTAAATAAACTGTGATTTGCATGGAGACTTTGCTGACTGTTATAAACAAAAATCAGTTTAGTGCCCGGAAAGACACAAATAGTTTCTTCTGTTCCAATGTGTTCCTGAGCAATTTCAGTTTTAAAAGTTGACTTTTTTTTGTAATGCATTGAGAAAGTTTAAGAAAAGGCAGCTTGAGTATTTTATATTTTAGAAAGTGAAAACTTACCAGTGAGCACTTACTGACAAGAATAATCCTTGCGGGCAGGGCTGGCCCATGTCAGTATAGGCAGATGGTCAGGGCGCCACAAATGGGGGACGAAAAAATACATATTTAAACTTTTTTTTATCCTACATATTTCAATACTAATTTTATGTTTTATTAATCCCATTTGCTCTTCAAATGGCTGGAAAATGCATGATCTTTTACAAAAGTTTCTTGGGGAGAATACCCCTGGGACCCCCCCCCCCCCCTACAACTGCTTCAGTCCACAGCTGCTTGTTAACCTGAACAGGTGATCCTCGTTACTGTCAGCAGGTGCTGGCAGGTATGATCTATTATAACTCTGTAGCCAAATGAGTTACAACAGATAATTTTGCTTTGAGTTCATTAAAATATTTTTGAATTTGAATTTAACTGAATGATGTTTTGTTTCAAATGAATTACATTTGTTAACAGTTTTAATTGGATGATCTGGTCTCCAAAGATAAAAGATAATATCAAAGAAAGACAAAACTATTTAATTTGGTGTGTGAATGTAGGTAAACTGGTGGTGAGAGTTAAAAAATTTCACAAGGGGTGTCACCTGAAATCTCGCCCAGGGCGCCAAATTGACTATAAAAGGATACATTGCCTTTTATTCATATTAAACTAACATCATCTTGTACCACACATGGACAACATACGGTTCAAGGGCCAAAAGTGGTCCTTGGAACATCTTGATTAGGCCCAACAAACCTTCATTTATAAACATTTATAAATATTTTTTATTTTTTTTAAGCAGAAGAAAGTTAAATTAAGTTTACTGCAGTCTGTTGTAAATAGAGGTCAGACTTAATCACCTACAATCACTGACACATATCCTAACATTATTGTGATACTTTCAAGTGTACAATATTAAATATTAGCAGAGAGAAGATGGGGTAGTACACATTGTGTTTTTTATTTATT
>JAUBOC010000181.1:20060961-20079226 GCA_032275365.1 Anablepsoides cearensis | reverse complement strand
TGTTTAATGAAACACCAATTTAGTTAACATTATAGTTTGCAACCCTTTTCAAGGCTGCATTTTAAGCTTCAATTTGGGTATAGCTATAGAATATTTCAGCTGATTTTTTTTTCTAATTCCTTATTGATGTATCCAACATAACTTTAGTATAAAAAATAATATATTGGATAGTATTTCTTAGTTCTGATCAGTTAATCTTAAGATAAATTATTTCAGATAAGACACTTGGAGTAATCCTGAAATACATCAAGTTTTTCTAAATGTATCACAAAGCAGAAGTCAATTAAAAAATGTGAAGAGGAGAAATTATTACTGCAACCTCAGGCTCATAGTTCATACGATAGATAGACCTCAGCAGTGTCTAAGCAGAGACAGTGAAATATGTACATCCACATCATCACCCAAACATAAACATTTCACAAACATATTTACTGTAAATATGACCAGGTTCTGTGTTGAGCAGCATCTCAGGCCTCAATTGTAAATGAGTCTCAAGAGATTTTCCTGTGTAAATAAAAGATCATATTATACATTATATGTACCTGCCATGATAGAACCCTCTTGAGATTTCGGACGTTAAACTATCTATCAATCTATCCATTGTCACTCCATGTCCAGCAGTCGGGGCGGGGTGCACCCTGAACAGGTCACAAGTTCATCTCAGAACCACATCGAGACAAACAACCATTCACAGTCTGACAATTTAGAGTTACCAATTAGCCTAACAGCCAGGTGTTTGGTCTACCTGCAGAAAACCCACAAATGCACAGAGAGAACATGCAAACTCTACCCAAATAAGTCCTCAGCTGGGATTCAATTCGGCAACCTTTTCACTGAAAGACAAAAGCTCTACCAACTGAGCCACCGTGCCGCTCTACATACAACTAGACCTGTTTATTTAATGTTTAACAGTAACTGTGTGCACTAAACTCATACAGCCAATCATATGCAAGTGAAAAACAACAAGCATGGTTCTGAAACTTGTGGTGTTGCACATGAAAGAAGAATCAACGGCTTCCTTCCTCAGCTGAAAGTGTACTTTGTTCTAGGAGGAGACAATACATTCAGTATGAATTATTCACTTCACGTTATGTTGAATGTCTGCATGAGATTACCCAGAACTAGTATAGAGGCCTGAAGACTGGAGAGGTTAATCCTTTCATTGAATACCTCAGATTTTCGGAACAAATGTGACATCACCAGAAAGTACTCCAACAACACATATATCCATTAGGCTGACTTAAATATAATCTGTGTTTATCCTCTGTTAGGGTGGTGCCATCTCAATCCTGACAGCCTGTGAGAGACCTGGTGATTTTGTAGGAGTCGTTCTGATCGCTCCAATGGTTCAGATCAACCCAGAATCAGCCACACCGTTCAAGGTACCTCTTGACTTTCTCCCTTTTTACACTTTTCTTTTTTTCTCTCGTGTCTCTGAACCCGGGACTAACGTCTCTACCGTCACTCCGCCCTGCTGTTGATGAAAACGATAATCCTTTAGTGTAATTTTTTCAGTCAAGCTGAATCAACACTACAAGTGTGTCGTCGTTTCAAGGCCACGTTTCTTCAAATCCGTTGTTAAAACCCTCTGTGGAAACAGATGAGACAATTTTTTTTTCTTTTTAACAAGAACAAATCTGTGTTTTTCTCTTTACCTTGGCATCAAAACAGTTGTTTACTGTATTAACAGCTGAGAATCTGAGCAAAGCAACGAAAATACTCAACATTCCTGAAGGACGTGTCAAATAAACAGAAATTCTCAACGTGTTTTTGTTGTTAACTGTTTGCAGGTTTTTGTGGCGAAGATCCTGAACCACATGCTGCCCAGCCTGGCTTTGGGTTCCATTGAATCCAAATGGATCTCGCGGGACAAGAAGCAGGTGAGAGGCAGATGTTGGTCAGCACGTGACTGGGACTGTGCACCACATTGTTGTGTTTAATTGAAATATCAGATTCAAATGTGAAAAAACAAAACTCAGAAGGTATTAAGGGAAAAGTGTGTGTGTCTCTGAGTGTGCGTAAAAAGTGAGGCCTTTTAGGACAATCCCAGGATGAAGACCACCCCTGGGAAAACAGATTTTTGAAATAGTACGCTGCTCCAGAGGACTGTATTATGTTTAACTACAAACAAGGTTTATTTACTTTGTCTCAAACCCAAACTGCTTGTATAATGCTACAGATTAACCAGAGGAACGCCGACAACACACACGCAGTCACGTCCGCGCACCTGTAATGGCACTCTGTGGGGTCGTGTGCGTACAGACACAGTTCCACATCCTGCTACTTCTGCTTCCTACAGTCACTTCGGGGAAGTTGTTTTTTCCACGTACAACAATAGATACACACATCAGATAAGGCTGAACTGAAACGAAAGATCTTTTTAAAAGTCAAACTAGTCAGATGAACTCTTCTGATGCAACATGTTTTTATTCTGAGCAGAAGTTAAAACGAGTGTTTTTATGTTCTTATCTTCAAAAGAAACACTCAAAGAAACAAACAAAAGCTGGAGGAACAGATTTTTTTTTTACCCCTATCAATCATCTCACAAAGTCTTTGACTTAACCATTAATCAGTTTAAGTAGCCTAAAGGCCACAGGGACACAAGCAAATACAGATAAAACTGAAACACCTTGACCTACAGGTCATCAGTAAAGAGAACCTTGTTTTATCAAGCCCATGGGTCATTTGATAAAAGACAACATAGTTATAGTCTTCATCTCTCAACATAGTTATAGAAACAGTCATAAAAACACAATATTTGCATATGCTCTTCTTTTAATAATGACAATTGATCAAAGGGAAAATGTAAGAGAGGAAGTCAAGTGTTTCTGTTACCTTTTGGCAGGGACAGATTTGGGTCCATCTATGAAAGGGTCACAGTAAACAAACCTAAAGCTGCTCAATAAGAGCTGGGTGGTGGAACACGTGTGTCACTTTTCAGCAAAAAGGTTACAGGTTTCAAGTTGTCCAAGTTTTATATCACAGTCCAAAACAATGCATGGTAGGCTGATTGGCTACTGATGGATGAGCAACCTGTAACTTCATTTAGTGAGTGGAAGTAAATAGGCTCAAGCTCCCCACAACACTGAACCAATACAAGAAGGGATGGATGGATGGATGGATGGATGGATGGATGGATGGATGGATGGATGGATGGATGGATGGATGGATGGATGGATGCTCAGTACCTTTGTTGTCTTTGTGTGGATTAATTTTATATTTATGGTATCCCAAAAAGATCAAATAGTTTTTAGACTCTAAAAAGCCTTAAATAACTTGTAAATTATTAGAGGAATATAATGCTGAGGAATCAGATAAAGAATCACAAATTTGAACACTTAATGTGTGAAAGCTCAATAACCATTCACACCATTCTTGTTATTTACTTTTTTCTTTGCAATCTAACAACTTCTGCATACCTCAGGCTATTTTAGCTATTAAACATTCAAATAATTCAGGAAATGTTTGCTCTAACATTTTGTTTTTATAAATGTATTACTTTTCCAAATCTTTTACTTATTTTGCAAATCAGAAGAAGCACAATTTTGCTTTAATTCCATCTAAAATATTGTGTTGTGGGCAGCTGTAAAGAAATGGGACACAATGATTAGGCTCACAGACAGTAACTATGCCATTACAGGATGCACAGTTTTGTCTTGTTGTCTCTTTTGTATCTTTTACTCTGATATTTTCAGGTTACTCTGCACTATTCTGTCCCAGCAGCGCCCTCTACTGTCAAAAAGGATTAAAAAAAATCTTTAAAATATAAACCAAAAATGTAAATGTAAACCTAACAACAAAACTTTGTTCTCTTTGAATCTGCTTTAGTGTGATTGCTCCAATTTGTTTTTAATGGATACTTTTACCTTTTACCTAGACTTTTACTACATTTTAGCCTCTTGCTACTGTTAGCTTTTAGCTAGCTTTTCTACTTGGAGTTAGCATTGTGCTACTGCTTAGCATTTGCTACTTTTAGCTTTTACCCAGCCTTTTATTTTAGTTTTTAATCTGCGTTTTTGATACTTTGTGCATTTAGCTAGTGTTTTGCTTTTTTTGAGTTTAACAATTCAGTTTTAGCTTCTTCAGCGGTCTTTAGCAGATATTCAGCACTCGGTGTTCACCAAAACTTTAGATTGTTCAAGTCAAATGAGTGGGATGTTTGACTTTATGTTAGCACCAGTTTCTTCCTAATATTCTCTTATTTGGAAGCACATCTGTTGCTGATGAACATGATGAATCTTTTCTCTGTTTTAAGCAAAGTCCAGTAGGAGGGACACAAAATGATATAATGCATATTAAGTATTGCCCCATCAAAATATTGCAGTGATTTATAACAACACTGAACAAAACCCCAATAACAAAACATTGTTTCCACAGGATTTCACAAAACCCAGCAACAAAAGTTTGGAAAATGTTTCATAAACCAAAACAAACCAAAACCTCTTTTCTCTGAAATTTCTTTGTTTTATTATTTTTTTCTCCTCAGTGTTTTTGTGTTGGGTGCCTGTCCTCTCCTCACATAATTCTTCCGTGTCTCTCGTCAGGTGGAGGCATACAACGCTGACGAGCTGAACTACCACGGCAGGTTACGGGTGTCGTTCGGCATGCAGCTGATGGCGGCGGCGGATCGAATCGAGAGGGAGATTCCATCCATCAACTGGCCCTTCCTGCTCCTCCACGGTGACGCTGACAAGCTCTGTGACATCCGAGGCTCCATCATGATGTATGACAGGGTTCCAAGTTCTGACAAGAAGTTTGAGGTGGGTATGATTTTGTTTATCCACAAATCATAACTTATTGCCCGCTACTGAGGGTTAAAGGGGGATAACATTATTACTTGTGTATGTGTGTGTAAGTGTTCTTGTTTTTCTAAAGCGTGAGGACCATCATAAGTTTTTAACCCACAAAGTGAGATCATTTCCTGGTTGTTTTTGCAGTTCTAATGAACTCTAGTTAGGTTTAGAGGTATGGTTAGGGTTAAAAAAATGTCTGGGTTAGGCATAAATTCAGTTAAAAAATTAATTAAAGTCAATACCAAGTCCTCAGATTGATGGAAGTACAAGGATGTGTGTGTGAGTGTTTGTGTTACTTATGAGTTTTAATGAAACATTCTGAAAGTAGTCTTTGGATGGTCATTAACAACTGACTAACTTTTGACTCAATCCAATTTAAGCCAGTTTATTTTCCTAAAATCCTTATTTTCTCTGAAATGTTTTTCAGATCTATAAAGGAGGCTACCACGCGCTCCACCATGACCTCCCTGAGGTTGCTGAGTCTGTGCTGAAGGAGGTGACCAGCTGGATCACAGAGCGACTTCCTGCCGTGACGACAGATGAGCAGCAAGGCTTGTAGATTTTTAACTGGTAGAACTCAGTCAGCGCTCCAAGGAAACTAACAACCCTGCCCCGCCGGGCCTGTGTACATTCCCGAAGCCTGTCAGGAATAATAATACTACTGCATTCCTCCATACGAGAAATGGACTCTATATTCTCTGTATGAAAGGTTAACTCAACACTTTGGGCATCTGCTGTACTTCTTCCTTATCTGTGTTTCAGTAAGTCAAACCACTGATTTGTTTTTGAACGATGGTTTCCAAAACTCCTGAAACTCAGCAGCAGTAGTCAGTTTCCCAGCAGAACCTGCGATCAGGGACGTGCCTCTTGTTTAATCCGATGGGCTTGTTTTGTTTTTTTATAAGACTGCTTTTGTGTGCAGTGAATCAATTCGAGCTTAAATCTCAATAAGCTACAGTTCAAAGTGCAATAATGACGTTTCCACCTTCTAGTTTAAATAAACAGGTCAGATTTTTAAAAACGCTTAATAACAAACATTATTAATCTTCAAACGCCAGACTTTCATAAACAGGGTCAAAGGTCAGGACAGCAGGCGATGCTGTCGGGTGATTAAAAAAAAAAAAGAAGCTGTCAGCTCAAACTAGCAATAGGTTATTTCTTCTGTGTTCTGACCTGTTTTATCCTTTCTCCTCCCTACATGCCAAGGTTTCCTCTTTTATAGACAGAAGCTTCCTCTCTAAACTCCTGCATATTTATAACAAGCTTTTCTTCTCCCACACGTCTCCTTTGTTTGGTCTGCAGACAGATGATTGACCTGAAGACAGATGGCTGGCACAGACACATTCTTAAAAGATCACCGTTGTCCATTTATATTCAGTCAAAGGAAGAGTTTAAAATCAGCACTAAACATAATTTAATAGGCCCATTTTGTAGCTTATAAAACCAACTTGAGGAATTTCTAATAACTAAGTGGGTGTAAGTAGCCCATCAGTTCTCTAGTTGTTTTAATCTTTATTTGACTTGCTGTAGAGGATGTGACTATCTGTGCAGATGGGAATCATGTAAGAGGTCAAGGGTCAAATGTCTTTTTTGCACCCCTGACCTTTAATTTAGAGCCACTGTTGACTTCGCTGTTATTAAAATCAGACTCCAGCTGGAAAACTAGGGGGGAAATGCTACTGTTAGTGAGAATGAAGAGCATTTCTTTGGCAAGCACATTAAATTCTAAACACAGAATAAATATTTTTTTTAAAGAAAAGTGTTTATATTTAGTTAAAATTTTAAACCAATGGCATCATGATGTACTTTTTTTTTCGATGGGTTGTAGAAAGTTTTCAAGAAACTTTGCCCAAATTGTTTGGGGTTTTTTTTTTAGATTTTGATCAAAATTGCTATAACTCTGTCATTTGTCAACATATGTGACCCATCATATCGAAATAAGGATTAAATCAAATTTGGTCAAACTGACCTAATTACATTTTCAGGTTCTTGGCTTTAAAAGCTACATTTTGATATCTAGATCATTTTTATGTCAAAAACGGAACCAGATATATGCCTCAATTTGTCTTGTTGGTTACGATATCACAATAAAATTAGGTCTGGATCCTAATTTTATGTGATTTTTTTGAGGAATTTTTATTTTCCTTATGAAGATGAAATCTCAAGTAGTATTTAAATATTGAGATTTCCCAGTTGGAAAGAAACAAAAACTTTGCTAGCTCACATGGAAAATCTCAAATTTTAAAGGCAATTTTCCTCAAAATCAGTTTATTTGTTGCTACTGCTCAAAAAAAAATGCTTCAAAAAATTATTTATGTATATTTTTCATAGAGGTCATTCAAATGAAACATTGATGAGGCATTTATTTGTTATATTTTGACAAAATGCAATTTTTGTAAGTGTTTATATCAAAACACTATATTTGCGTATTTTTCCTCACTTTTAGACTTAATCCTCGTTTCGATGTGATGGGTCACATACTTTTAGTCTGAAACCCGTGAAGAAATCCATCCATCAATGAATGGCAGACATTTAATAAATATTAAACTTTGACAAAAAAAAACATTTATATCAGATAGTATACCTAAAGGACCAATTGAAGCAGTTCTGTTATGCCTGAAGTCAACTGTGACTTTAAATATGATCATTTTTATAGCTCCTTAATTATCAGCTAAACAGAGATTATTATATTGTTCTGCAGACTGTAATTAGCAGACACTGCTAACTGATAGTTCTGCAAATCAATCGAGTATGTGAAAGCTTCCTGAGTCAAAGATTATAAAGTTGTGCAACAGTTCCAACCATGGAGGATAAAACATTTAGATTTTTTTTTTATTTAGGTAATTTTCCTACTTTTGTAGGCCTCGTGTTTGTTCTATTGAACACGAGGGGATAGGGAGCCCACTGGCTTCGTTTAGTTTGTGTTTCTTTAATCATCAACTGGTGCAGAAAGTGTAGGGGACATGGTGTGGTATCCATGGTGACTGGTAGTCATGTTGAGCCTCAGCACCGGTCCCACAGCACTGTTTTATTAACTTCCATCAACGTGTCTGATCACCAGGGTGATCCCAGCTAGAAGGATAGAATGAAGAAGTCGTTCAGACTTTCACCTTTTTTTTCTCCATCTCATCTCTTGCTTCTTCACTGCATCTGTTGTTCTTATTTCTTTCTTCCACTTATTTTTTTTATTTTTTATTATTTTTGCTGAACGTGGTAACGAGCGCTCTTTGTTCTGTCCATCACTTACACCCTTGTTCTGTTACAGATTGAGACATCTTGTACGCAGACACCCACACTGCCACAAATGGTGAACCATCAGAGCAGCAACAGGCTTTATGACACATTGTAGTCATCTTATATTTAAATATATATTTATATGTTTTGTTCTTTTGCCTTACAGTTGTTTTTTTTTTTTCAGTTAGAAATCCAGCTTATAGCTGTATCTGACTGCTTTGTGTGCCAGAGCGCTTCTTTAACTCAGAGCTCTGATAGTTTTTAGTTTTTAGACTTTTATTATCACCCACCAACACAAGACAAAGGTGAGTGATATTAGTTAGCAAAATATATCATGAACCACAGGACAAAGTAAAAAAATTAATTAGATTTACAGCTGTACCTTTTCGAGTCAACGTTAGAAAGCACAAAAATGTCATAATGCAGTCAATTTAACAAATAATGAGCTAAAATGTGGTAGCTGAGAGTAATCCTCAACAGCATGATATAATATTATAGGAGCATGATATTTTTAAGGTTTGCACAAAAATGGCTTGAACTTTTTTTTAAATTTCTTAGTCCCAAACTCTATCATAAAAGGTGGCGGGCCGAAAAAAAAAAAATCCAAATATAAAAGTATCCTGATGCATCTCAGTAATACAGGTAGAAAAATCAAAAAGAAAAATAAGTAAGTCCTCTGGACGGGTTCTTCTTAACGTTTCATTAAGAAGAACCCGTCCAGAGGACTTACTAATTTTTCTTTTTGAAAATAAAAAGTATAAATAAAAAAGAATCAATAAAATGAATAAGTTACATGCCTTACATTAACTTTTTTATTTTTTAAAACATGAAATAATATGGTGCAGACAGCAGATATAGATGGAAATGTAATGTATTCCTGATTCCCTGCAGGAGTCAGACCCTCAACCCTGAGCAGAACTGCAAGCACTTCAAATACAATCTAGTCCTGATTAGACTGCAGCAGATGCAGCGCACACAAAGGCTGCACAGTCCCGACCGCATTCAAACTCCTAATGGCTCCCCTGCTGCACCACATCAGCACAATGACTCCAACTCACTGTGTAATTTTAAAAAAGCCCTACCTGTCAGACTACGTGAGTGGATATTACTGCTATTGTTTGCTCTGAGCGCAGAGGGAAATCGAGACGCAGTGAGGAGGGGAGAGAGGAAAAAAAAAAAAGAGAGGAAAGGCGACGACTGTAACCATGGCAGCACTTTTTTTTCTACCTTTCCCTGCAAAATGAAAAAAAAAAATCACTCAGTAAAAATAAATGCCTTCATTAATTCTGTGGGAAGTATGGCAGATGGGTCTGCGCTCTCAGGGTTTGCTGTCCATTCGCTGCTCCGAGGATTTCCCTTTTGTGTGTGAGCGCTGAGATAAGAAGCTACATAACATCAGCTCACAGTGAATAATCAGAGCTGCAGGAGCCAAATTCAAATTTTTTAACCGTTCAGATTAAATAAGTGAGGTTTCATGGACATTTTGCAACTTTTTTCATTTACTTTGATTCCATGTTTTACCTGAACAGTGGTGCAAGAAATTCAATCTCAACCACTTTCTTATTCGTGTGCAATACTCAACACGGTCTTCACAGACATTTCTTTTTCCAATGTTTCTGTATGTATGGGAATTCTGCGCAGAATTCCCATACAAAGATAGTCACATACAAAATGCTGTTAATAGCTCGTAATCCACTCAAGACAAATGTTCTACTGAGCAAAAATGAGAAAATACTGACAGATAGCAGCTGCACGTTGACTGATTTGCAGCTTTTGTAATGAAGCCAAATTCACTTGGCCTGCTGGTTTGACAATAGGGTCTTTATTTCTTCACTCTTTTTTTTTTTTTTTTTTGACTTGAGGACTGTTTCTAAGAAAAGAACTGTTATATATAATCTAGGACTAAAAGGAGCCGGCCAGTCTTTCTATAGGTTTATGAGATTATCTTGTACTGGAAAGACTCAGTGCAATGTTTGCATGAGTTTGATCAGTGCTCAAGCTGTTAGCGAGAGCTGAATGTGACTCCTCCAATAAATGAAGACAAATGTTTGCATTATACACAGGATCCAGGCTGATCAAGTTTAACTTGTGTTTTTAGTTGGCAGATCATATTTTAGTGCTTAATAATGTACAATGGAACAAAATACAATTCAGATCTTGCTGATTTTATAAAGGATTGTTTTTATTAATCTATTGTAACAGACTGTATATTAATGCAACATTCATAACAACACAAAGTCAAGAATGTGTGTAATTTTCACATCTTTTATTGATCTTGTCTATAGTCTTTTGCTTGAGACACTTAAAAGCTCACGACTCATTAAAAAAACGGCACTTTCGAGATCATAATTCAGTTTTTGTGTTGCTGTAACACCTTCAAACATGGAAACTTGTTTACAGGTTCACAAACATGTATTAATTGTTTCTGAGGTCATTTGCATGGAAACAAATTCACACCTGTTAGATGCAAAAAATTGGAAACTTAGAACTTTTTGAATGTCAAAACCATCATTTTTTTTATATTTTAATTGTATTATGTTTGGGACAAAAATATACTGCGAAATGTTTACTGTCTTGACCTACTTTTCCAACTTCTGTTTATAGTTACTCCATCTGATTTTAAAATCTCTCAGTTTGGGAACAAACTGAATGCGTTTAGGTTAAATTATTAAGGAATGAGACTTTAACTGGAAAATAACTGGTTTGATTTGTTTCTAATGACATACAATTGAATTGATGTTTGTGACCATATGTATAAGTTGGGTCATTGTTGTGTTTGTGCCTTATCATGCTAACGAATGTGCACGTTATCATTTCTGTTAAAAAAGAAACATGTTTGAAACTTGACAATAAACACAAGTTTTTTTTGGTCTTTATATAATGATAAAATAGGCGGGTGAATTTGACTGTTTACTTTTTTTCTCCTTTGTATGTGAGTAAAAATGGAACATTTAGTTCTTTGCATGAAAATGACTATTTTCAGTCATTTTGGCTGTTTCTAAAAGTAAACAAACCCATTGGCAGCTGTTCATGAAGCCGTTTTTCTTTCAGAATTTATTAACAATCAATATGAAGAAAAAAAAGCTGCAGAGTTTGTTTCTCGCTTTATGATTATTTTTTTTTACATGTGTTCATGAAATTAATAAGCCCCTTTAAAGAAGAAATGTTTAAATTGGACGAATGAAACAATATAGAAACAACTGATACATTTTTATTTCACATTTTTGTTATCACTGGTGGTAAAGTGTTATTTTGCCCTTTTGTTAACAAAAACTTTTTTATGTATCAATGCAATCCCAATTATTTAAAAAAATATTAATGAAAAATGTGTTAAATGTATAAAAAACATTTAAAAACCAAGACTTTAATTGTTCATTCCAGTAAGATGTTAGGCTCTGCGCTACCACCTTAATAAAAAAACATATAGAAAATATCTAAATAAAGCAAACTAGCATGTTTGTGCACAGATACACTTTATTGTTTTGCTCAAAAGGGGGTTTATAGAAGCAATGCATCCTGACCTTCAAGGGGTTTATGTTGAATCTTGGCATTCTTGAGTCTTCCTTGTAAAGTTCTGTGTCGTTTGTTTTTAACAGGCTGCACACTAAATGACACTCTTTACACAGTTTAGTGCTAATATCCACCTATAATGTGACATCTGTTGTTTTCCATATGTGTGAAGACAGTGGACTCCAAACTATGATTTAACTCAAATTCGGGTGAATAAAATCATCCTGTAGAGTTTCATGAATGCATCGTACTGTTATCACTTCACAGGTTGACTATCAGCATCTGACAGTTTGCATCAGGCGTGATGTTGTATATAGGAATCAAATGTAAGAATAAAACCACTTTTAACTTTCTTAATGTGAAAATATTTATTGCTAATCTGTTCATGATTCCCACAATAATCTTATTTCTGAATAAACCACGACTGTTTAACTGTTCAGGTTGGTGTTTCTTGTCTTTAATTGAGATAATTTCCCATTGTCAGGTTAAATGTTCAAGTTTTGTATTTATTTATTTGCAAAACAAATTTAAAACGTCATAAAAGTATTCTGCAGCATTTGAACCTTGGGTATTTGTAAAATTTAACATGGTCAATTTAACAGTTACCACTTCGAATTTGATGTAGTTGAATCTTTATAGCACATACTCTGAGCGAGAGTTTATTTCAAGACATTCCATGAGATTTTGCATCATATTATTGTCGATATTTGACTAAAACATCAAGAACTTATTTTTCAACATAAGACTGCCATAAAGGGTGACAGGTGCATTCTTTCAAGAAATGCCAGCCCTTAAATTATTTTTGTTAATCAAAGGATATACATTTACCATTAGACATTTTGGTTTAGTTTTTAATGCTACATTCCACAGTTGGTAAAATTGGGTCTAGAAATGTACTTTTTTATGCTGTAATAATTATAATGGTGTAGGATTAAATTAATTTTAGTCATTTTAATAAACGAGAACAAATATAAATAGAAAAACATGAGATCAGAGCTTCTCAAATATTGAATTATTAAATGCCTCATGCCAGTAGGTGGCAGCACTGACTCATAAAACTGACTAAAAACCGTGTGGTTAATATGAATGTGATTTGTGTGAATGTTTATAAGAATAGGTGCACAGGGAACCGAGACATGAATGAAATACTATTTCATTACCAAGTTGTTTGAGCAAAAAGCTTGAGTATGAGCATAAAAAACTCTGTATTTCTGTATCATTTAGACTTAGTTTATCAGTTTATATATAATATATATATATAAACAAAAAAATGTGTTTTTATTAGGTAACTATCACAAGCATATATCTTTCACCCAAATTGGTAACTCTTTAATTATTGTCTGTAATCTGAAGATGAGAGGAAGGTTTTATGTGTTGAAAAGTTTCTGGAGATACAAGTAAAAGATCAAACTTAAACACAAAACCCACATATAAGGTTATCTTTTTCCACACTATTTCACTTTTTGCTTTTTATCCCTCCCCCCCTCTTATTTTACTCTGAAAATATAGGCAAAAAGCTCTCTTTGACACACTTCTGAAATTACATTATTAGCAAGTCCCAAAAGGTAACACTTCTAGGAAAGCCAGGACCTGAATCCACACTGAATCAGAGTATTAATCTGTCACTTCCAGTTAAATATGTAGCATGCCTTGTTGTCGTGAGTCTCCAGAGAGAGATGTGCAGAAAAATGCACTCCCATGGGCAATGTAGTGATAGCCTACAGTGTATACAGGGATGATTATTCATGACAGTATGTTTCACAACAAGCTAATTGATTTCAGAAATAACCAACAACCAGCATCCAAGCCCTCAGAATTTGAAATGTCACATTGACAATGTGGTTTGTTCTCAGTATTTTAAAAAAAAAATTAAAGTGACCTCCTGATTTTAATCCAGTCGTTTTTGTGCATTGAAATGATTTATGTTAAGTTTGTTTTCCCAGCAGGGGGAGCCCAGAGGTCTGGTTTTCCTCTGCGTTAGTCAAAAAACAAAGGCCTAAGCCAATCAGAAACCAGTTCAAGGAATTAAATAAGGGCTCTTTGTGGCCATGGCAACAGCTTTACCTCAGTGACAGATAGAAGGTGAGAAATAGAAATGAAAGTGGTGGAGGCTCTTTGCAAACTTCTCAGAATAGTGAACTGTTAACTGAATCTCAGTGACCCCAATGCACTTTGTTTTTTGTTTGTTTGTTTTTTTTTTTGTGTTGAATGAAACTACCAAATTCACTCAGATGTGAGAGAGTGAGACAAGCAAGGAAAACTGCATGTTTACTAAAAAATAGGGGGAGGAATTTATTAAAATAAGATTATAAGGTACAAGACATTTTGACATATGTTGAGGAGACACATGGCAGCAGTCTAATCTGAACTGACTTTTTTTAAATATCGAAGAAAGAATATATACTAATAATGATAATTTAATAATTTACTTTAAAATGCATCTAACTAGTAAGTATTAGTGTTTTATATACTATTCCAAAGGGTTGTTTTGTGTGTGTGTGTGTGGGGGGGGGGGGGGGGGGTGAATGGAGGTATGGGGTATCGCACAAGTTGCAACAACTACATTTTCATTCATAGTAAACTCGTATATGGGAGCGTGCTCCTGGATTTGCTGGAGCTTTTTTTTAATAAACCAAAATTTCTTCAGATCTCTATGAAAATCTCAAGGCCACCCTTGTGGGTGTGGCTAACTTCTAAGCGTACTAATATAGTTCAGCCTTTAATCCCGCCTTTAATTTTATGCTTGCATTCAATTGGCTAAATTTGACAACAGCTTATACCCATTGGTCGTAATGTCTGTCAATCTATGTCAAACCGTTTGCGCTCATCGAGTAACCCCGCCCTCCTCACGCTGAAGCCAGTGGTTTATTCCTGAGAGCCGTGGATTACCTGGCCGTGAAGGAAAAACCTTCTTTAGGTCAATCGGGCTGGCTTTCCACACTCACTGTTAGCCATTTCACGGAAGATTTGACGTTATTTAAAGTTTGTATTTTCTGGCAGTACTCGTGATTACTCCGACGGTAGTGTGGCGCGACGGTCAGTAAATCGGCGTACTCGGGCTTTTGTCACCTGCTGTTACTGGCTTGTCTGTCTTGCTAAGAGACCGGACTTTCTTTGGCACTTGGTCAGCCACTTTAGCCTGCTCAGCTAGCCAGCTCTTTCCTTACTGCCACAGATAAGTCCCACCCTCACCAAGTGCGTGGACGTTTGGGCTGCAGCGAACGAAGTCAAGTATTCTTTCCCCTCCCCTCTGAACTTAGCAAGCATCCTTGTACACCTGGCTGGCGACGAAGAATAACCACCCGTTGGTTAGGTGAAGTGGCTTGACGTTCGACGAGTGTTTGTTCGTCGAGGGATACAAAACGTTACGCTGGCAAAGAAGAGGCGAAATACGAGCGAATAGGAAGACACCGGAGAAGGAGGCGACTGGCTAGTTTAGCCGGTGAGACAGAATTGCACGTAAGTGACTTACAGTTTGTGTCTAGAAAGTGGTTCGTCGAGCCGTCCACCGTTTCAGTTCAACTTAAAATATTTGCATAGCACCCCTTATCCTGTCAGCTTTCGCTTTTTGTGTGTATGTGGTTGAACACTTGCAGCCTGTGCGCCATAACTACAACACAAGCTAACGATGTAGGGGTTTCTAGAATCGATGGTGGCTCATTTTAGCTAGCTTGAAAGCTAAAGAGCTGATTGAGAAAACGCTTCACGCTTCAGCACGTTTGCTGTAGACGTTTTTTAATGGTTACTTATTAGCAAGTTTGGACGACTTGGGTCTGTGGCCCAAACAGTAACCTAAAGCTATCTCCCGTTATTAGCTTGGCTACATCTGGTAGCTAGTTTCTCCTATCCAACTTGGCAAGTCAGCTTTTCTGACGATCTAAAGCGTTATTGTTGCTAAAAGCCCGACAGTTTGACTCATTTTGTGTCCAATATTTTTTCCTAACTTGTATCTATTGGCCACAGCTGTGAGAACTTCGTGTTCCTTGGCTTTAGTCCCAAATAAAGTTGCTTCTCAGGGACATGCCACAACCCTTCACGTTATTACACTACTACTTTGCTTTTAATGTCAGCGTATGCAGTTTTTTGTTGTCAGGTTTAGTCATTATTGCCCAAGGCGAAAGGGTGATTAATGTCTGTGTGCACGTGTGCTTGTTTTGTTAGCAAAATGTCTCACTAACAACTGGTCGGGTTTTAATAAAACTCCCAGAAAATAATAATATGATTGTAATCGCATACAAGTGCATACATTTTCGAGTCAGTTCAGTTCAAGATGACTGTCACAGCTAAGTGACCTTATCAAACGCAAATAATGGTTAGCTAACTATGTATGTTGGTAGCTGAAAGTTCTTCAGGTATTGCACCTTACATGTACCTTGGTTAAAAAGTTTGCATACCCTGTATGTCTGTTAGCATAATATTTCATGAATCACCTAACAGGTTTTTATGAAACTCTGAAAGTAAAACAGCTGAATGTTTATAGATAAGTGATTTTTTTTTAGTCAGTCCAATTCGAGATGATTGCCACAGCTAAGTGACCTTAGCAGACAAAAATTGCAATAGTCAAATTTATAGATATTGAACTAAAGTTAGTTGTGGTAAGTAAGTAATTTTTAATTTATAAAGCACATTTTGTAGAAACAAATTTACAAGGTGCTGTACAATCATCAACAGAATAAAACAATATCAGAAAATCACAGCAAAACTAGTAAAAAATTTGTAAAAAGTAGTAACAGTCATCTTCAACACTTTCTTAAAGCTCTAGCATTTCTTGCAGGATTTTGTATTATTGTTGCCCAAGATTGTACAAATAATTTACAAGGCTTAACCATAACAGTTGGAATTCAGTCTGTTCTCAAGAAAGATGATTTTAATTTACCACTTTTAGCATAAAAAGCAGTAGGTGATCTGTAGACCTTCAAAGAATGCTTCCTTTAAATTTTTTTTTCTAACATTTTGTCCATGTACATCCTGATTCTCATGTTGAGCTGTCATCACATAGTGAGTATTCATGGTCACGCATTGTGTTAAAATATGTAAAGTCACTTCTATTTAAATCAGCAGTTATACAGTTGAACAACAACGTATACATCAGGGTTCAAACAAAATATTTAGCAGTTGCATTTACTAACAATATCTTTTTTCTTTAGATATATAAACTTTACCAACGAGCCACACACAGCAATGGCCATGAAGGTTGAGATACCAAAGGGGTTGACAGAATTGCTCCAGGGCTTCACTGTGGACGTACTGCGACAAAGGCCGCCTGACCTGGTGGATTTTGCAGTACAGTACTTCACCCGTTTGCGAGACTCCAGAAGTCAAGATGGGTCCAGCCCGAGTGGCAAGCCAGGAAAGGGAGTAATGTTTGATGGGGAGCCAATGCAAACAGAATCCAATGGAGAAGATGATGAAGATGACGATTCTGACTTTGAACGTAAGTTGATGTTTTGTTAGGATTTTCAGCTTTGTGTAGGTAAAAAAAATACAGGACACATAAGTGTATTGTGTTTTAGTTTTTTAATTTGTCAAGAAGAAGGAAATAGATTTTGAGGTCTAAAATCTTGGTATAAATCACTGTCCTCTCTTTTCTAAGAAGTAGACACCTTTTTATACAAAGTTTTTACAAAGTCTTTTGTCCTGTGTTTTCCATTTTTATTATGTTTTCATTGCTCAGAATGGCACATTGTATTTATGTTCTAATTTAAACTGTCAAGCTTTAAAGCTTTTAAATTTGACATTAGCAGATATTATAAAATAGGGTTGCACGATAACTTATTTTAAGAACCGATAACTTTCTCCTTCTAATGGCCAATAACCAATAACATGCCAGGAGATTTAAAACATTTTTCTACCTGAAACAGTGTTTCTGAGAGTGTGAATACATTACGACCGCATCATACTTACAGGAAGACACACAGAGGTAGCAGCAGCTCAACATGGTAAACCGTGGCTAACAAAGCTTCAGTCTTTAGCTAGGGTGAATGGCTGGTTGTCAAGCTCCATCATTTCCATCATTAAATTGCTTGAGATTTGCATCCTCTCTGACAATTGTTTTTTATTTTTTCATAAGCCTCAGCAAGGATTTAAGTCCCGACGAGTTCTTGAACGCTAGCTTGTTGTTAGCATTTTAGCAGACAAACTTTGTGCTGCATTAATGTATCACATGTTCTCAAATTGGGAGTTGTTATTCCGACCTTTTTATGTTTATAATTATAAAGTTTGTGTGTAACATACATGGTTAATTGGTAAAATAATATTAATAATTCTTAAAATGACTGGTTGTCTTTCAGCACGGAATATTCTAATTATTTTTCTAGTGAGAAAGTAGTTTTTTTTTACGTAACTTTAACGTTGCTTGGGTCGTGTCGGATGGGAAGCGGCTTGACCAAAATGGATAAAAATAAACACGCATTCTCACTGCTACGCTGGCAAACGTGTACAAATATTGTCGGTTCTGTTTGTTATGATATCGGCCCGATAAGTATGATGTCATCATTTCCTGATATCGGGCCGACAACTATTGGGCCAATAACTATCGTGCACCCGTATTATAAAGTAAAAGGTTTTGTGCAAAAACTTAAATCAAAACGTTGAATACATACAAACACAAGTGTTTTAACAAGATATTTTGCAAAGGTAAAATAATTCTGGGTAGGGCTGCACAATATATCGAAAATTTATCGTCATCGCAATAAATCGCATCGCAATATGCATATCGCAACAACTGC
>JAUBOC010000181.1:20040199-20050993 GCA_032275365.1 Anablepsoides cearensis | reverse complement strand
TCCTGGCTTTCTGAACCGTTGGAATTTTTCAGATTGCACAAGTTTTTGAGAACTTACGGTGTTTTTTAAAAAAAAAAAGATGACAAAATGTGTCGGCGCTCGTGAAATGAATTAACGGGGCGCACTTTATAAATATGTTTTAAACCTTAGATTTGGGATAAAATATCAAGTCTTTTCAAGTAAACAGGTTCAAGTCCGATTCAAGTCCCAAGTTATTGGTGTAAAAGTCCAAGTCAAGTCTAAGTCTCTGTACATTTTTTCAAGTCAAGTCTAAAGTCTTAAAATAAATGACTCGAGTCTGACTCGAGTCCAAGTCATGTGACTCGAGTCCCCACCTCTGCCGCACAGCTCGCTGCTTGCGGAGGAGAGGAGGAGGAAAGGAGAAAAGGCTGTCGCTAAAGCTCCTAAAAGTCTCTAAAAACACCGGGAAAAGTCGCTAGATTTGTTGCTAGTCACTTTTTGGAAAAAAAGTCGCTAGAGGGGTCTGAAAAGTCGCTAGATCTAGTAACAAAGTCGCTAAGTTGGCAACACTGAAAACAGCAGTGTGTTACAAAATAAACTTTATTATGTATAACTTATAACTCTCAGATGTATCAAATAGATGTATTACAGATCTTTTTTTACTTCATTATCAGAGAGCATGATATGTGTTCCATGTTAGATTTATATTTACATGTTTCAAATAAGACATTATTTAGAATAAAATTTGTTCTTAATTTTATCAGCACTTTATTCACTAGCTTTTTGGAATTAAACAGTGAATGCGTTCTTATCACAGTGGCTTTTAGAATATATGAACTATTCAGTAGCTGTTTGTATTTCCCAACCAAGAAGTGTGAGATAAGAGCAAATTGGCCAAGCTTTTGGTGCTATTGGGTTACCTAGTATTCATTCTTATCATGTTTGACCTAACAGTTGGACAAAACTGTTTCTGAATCTGGGTCATACAAACACATGTAATTTATCTTCCATTGTTGGTCTGTTTGCCCATTTCCAAATGGTTGCAGTTGTGGGACACGTCTGGTATTTTCTCGTCACATTCTTTGTACTTTCTTGGGTGTTAGTTTTTATTCAAAATAAACATAACTCTTAGTTATTTTTCACCCTACTTGGGGAAGTCTTTCGGTCTTCCTTGCTCTGCATGTGTTGGTATTAATGTACTGGTCAAATCTCATTAGATGAAAAAGCTTAAGATCAAAGAGTTCATAGAGCAATGTCTGTGGCATGGTAACATTAAATAAAAAATGTAAGAAAAAAGGGAACAAAGCACAAATATGAAGAAGAAACTAATGCAGAAACTATTGTTATAGAGCAGACATCCAGTGTTTAGTCTAGACTTTTTCCAGTTTGTCTGCTGTTTAAATTTTTCAGACAAGATTGAAATGCTGCGTAGAATATTTTTAAACATGCCAGTTCAGTACAATTTTAAAAATAAAACTTTCAGTATCTATGCATTTGTTAGTAATGTTGAATTTCTTGGGTAAAACAGGATTTCCAGAAGTAGTTTGGACTTTCTGAATAACTTTGAGAAGTATTTGGAGTTTTCATTATCTTGAGGATCAGATTAGACATCAACACAAAGCAATCTTTTACTGTGTTCAGCGCCTACCAGTTAAATCAGAATTATGTTGCCACTGAGAATTTTTAGGGAGGAAGCAGCTTTTCAGTAGACCAAAAATGCTTCCCCTGAGGAAAGAAGTCTGGGAAAATCAATTTAAACAAACCACAATAAGGCATTTTTCTTTTCGTCAGAAGTTGTAGCTGCTACTGTATGAAAATAATTGTTTTTTTTTCTTAGAAAATAATTTGTGGTCTATAAATTCTCTAGAAAGGCCAAAAATAAAATTATTATATATAATTAATAAGCATTATTTATTCTGTTTAATGCTCAGAATCTGAGAATTGACAATCAGTGAACTGTGACCATATAGTTTCTCTGTAAGAAAGAGGAACGGTCGGGTCAGGCATTAATCTGATTTGTGGATTAACGCTAACACTAAAAGCTGGTCAGTCTTACTTTCATACTGAACGACCTATCTGTAAACTTGTTTATTTCTTAAATTGTGGGTTTCAGGTCTAGATAAATGTTTAAAAAATGTACGTGTATAAAAGAATTACTGCTTAATTAAACAGTTTTTTATTTCTTTATTGTGCTTCTGCTTTGTATAATCTAATGAAAATAGCATAGCATTAGCACCACCACCATCATCAGGAGGGTAAAATAAGCACAGTTTCATGGCTCTCTAAAATACTGAGTACGTTTTTGCTACTGGTATTGCAGGTGGTATTCTAGCTGTAGCTGCAGTGTCCGTGTGTAGACTATGATGATTACTATGAATGTAGTAAAACTTTCAGTGCCTGAAACAAATACATGGATTACTCTGATAACTTCAGGCAGAGTCTCATTGGTAAAATGTATGATCAAATACAAACTGTGCACTCAGTGTGTGTTTAGACAATCTGTGGATTCAAGCCAAGTAAGCTGTAGTCTTCTTAAGGTGTTAATGAGTTTTTTTTTTTATCTATTTTTTTGGATATTTGTGAGCTAAATGCTTTTTCATATTTTCAGTTTTGTCAGTAAAGCTTTGGTTTGTTTATTTTCAGCTGTAAAATATGCAGACCTATTTGTTTCAAGATTTGCAGCTGTATTAGTGACACCCCTGAATTTGGATTAGATAGTTTAGAATTTGAATTGAAATGTTTTTGTTCTGATCAGGGAGTCTTTGATTGATTAGGGTCACGGAGTACACCTCAGCTACTGATTTCTGTTGCCTTATGTCAGCACACTACAAAGTGGTAATCAATGTAAAGTAATTAGCACATGGCTTGTTGATATACCAATACAGACATGCATTCACAATGTTTAATTTAAAACTCATCTTCTCTTGGTAGATCTGGTAAGAGGAACTTTTTGTAAATTAATTTAAAAGAATACATGAGACCACACATTCACGTTTTCTTACCTGCCTTACATTAGGGATGGTGCCAGTAGTGTTAATGTTTGAGTTAGAAATGTAAAAGTACAAGATTCTTTTTGCCTTTTTATTCAGGGAAGCTATTTAATTTTTTTAATTGTCTGTCTTAAATTTGTTTATACATAATTTTGCTTCTGGACAAAAACTATTCACTTGTTCTTTTCTTTGGTATGTCACAGTTTAGGCTAGGGCTGGGTATTATTAACAACCTCACAGTTCAATTTAATTGCAATTATTTGGGTCACAATTTGATTCAATATTGCTTTGAATGCTTTGATAAAATTTCCTAATAAGTACACAAAGAATTCATTAGAGTTCCTGTGAATACTTTTTTATTTATTTTATTGCCCATGTAAACAGAAATGGTATACATTTTAGAGAAATAAAATATCTGGAAATAAAGCAATATAACAATAATACTTGTTAAATTTGGAGTGAAAACATAAAACTTGACTAACTTGAGGCTGAAAGTAAAAGGAAAAACCCTGAGCCTAAAATCTGTTTTGGTGGTGATCGGAATGAAATCACAACATGTTTTTACTCTTATCAATCTGTGAGAATCTGTGCAAAAATCCACACTTACATGACACAGAATGAATGGGGCAGTAGGGTATTTCCTTACCTACATCAGAGCCTAAGGCAAATCAGTTGTTTTGCAGGGGCGGGTAAGAATATATTTGTATTTCCAACAGAGTCCTTACAGGGCTCTATAATTTGTGGATTAATTTTGTGGTTAACTCATTTTTTTTAAAACTCAACACAAAGTAGTTATGTCATCATCAACATTCTCTTTGTAATAAATCTGTAATCCTGTAACCAGGAGGTATCAAAGAACAAATATCATCACCTCAATTTAGTAAGCTAAAATGGCATGTAAAATTGAAAATTGCAGATTTTCACACTAACTAGGAAACAATGAAAAAAATATCATGAAGAAAACTTTAAATTTTGTAGGAGAAAGGAAACGACGTCAGAAGGAAATGGACGTCAAAAGGAAACATAGACACATCTTAGCTGTCGTCTTGGTCATAGAAATTTACATCTGTTTCTTGTCTGTGTCGACCGGTTTGGCTCTTTTTTCTCCCCCAAACATTGAAAAATCCTCCACCTGCAGCCAGGCCACAGTGTACTTGTATACTGGCCACTTAAGCTAAAGTTTACATTTATCCATTTTGTCTCTGCTCCTAAAGTTTTGTTTTGACAAGTGTGTGTGATGCCTCCCTTGATTATCACCAACTGGCCAGAAATAATTAAAATTCTGGATTGCCAGAGGATTGAAACGTTTCAGAGGATTTTCTGAATTGATATTGAATTTCAAAAAATTAATTGCAATACATTGTTGAATTGATTATTTTACCCACCACTGGTTTAATTCTTATTGATGTTTATATTGCCTTCTGCTTTGGATGTGTATAATCTTTAATAAACACTAAGTAGTACAAGGCAGTTCAGTCTTAAAATGGTTAAATGACTTCAATAAACTTGGAGGTGCATGGGGAAGGTTTACCACTAATGCAGCTATAAGCAGGCCAGAGCTATTTCCTTTTAAGGGCCTAAGTTTTAGGCAGTGTGTCAGGGGGATTGAGATACTGGGAAAAGAATGGATCTCATATAGGGCAAGGAGAACAGGAAAATACTTTATTTTTTTTGAGAGAGAGTTATTTGTATACAGTAAAGTTCAATAATAGGGAATGTATAGAGAGGAAAGATAGTTGCATCGTGGGAAACCAGGGCTAAAACGGCAAGATCATGAGCATAACTGAACAGAAAGCTCGATGACATGGAATAGTAAAATATGAACTTTAAGGTTTTTTTTTTGTGTTTTAGCTGCCTTAAAAAGACTGCAGAGTTAAACTTGTAAGAGTCAAATAATGTGAAACTGGCTTAAAAAATGAAAAGAATACTGTAAAGAGAGTGAAGGGTAAACTAAAGGATACAAGAAAGGAAACTGTTGTATAATCAAATAGGCTTATCTGTAAAACCACAAGTTTGGTCAAGCCATATGTTATTTTATCTTTACAGTTCAGATCATGCTTCACATCCATCGTAACTTTAGTGTTTGTATTTCTCAATTGCTGCGATTTTATTTAGTTTTATTTTTTCTACTTACTTTTAAGATTTGCACTGGGACAAATTAACAAAACGTGTGTAACTTCTGTCTTACTGTCAGCCACATCTCTAAGTGACATTTCTCAACACCAGTTATGCCATTGATTTTTCTCAGCTGACTCTGGAATAATACGACTGTAATTGCCTGCACAAATAACACACATCAACTTTCTGTAATTACAATAAAGGAGAGTTCCACTGTAATGCACAATTGCACTGATGTTACCCAAAACACAGTTTAAATATTTAGTATTTTCAGTGTGAGCTTAATTTATTTGGTAAAGCCTCAATTTGCAAGAGGCAATAATTGGCACGTTGTTTGACACTTATAATTTGACTCTGGTATGACGCACTGAAGCCAGCAAACACACGTCAGCAGACCTGATGCCTGCATTGCGCTACATATTTTACCTAGAATGCCACCAAAATGATTATCTACTGACTGCTTTCTCTTTTGTATCTGGGAACAAATGTCTGCATATTCATAAATTCTAGAAATAAAATGCCAGATAAATGTTTTAAAAGAAAAAAAACCTTTGTGAATTGCTTCCATAATCTTTTACAAGTAACAACAAATCTGACTTCATCTTCTTTTTATAAAATATGCATGTTTGTTTGTGTTTTAAAGGGCTGCATGATTCTTTGCTATATTTAGCTGTACATAAAATGATTGAGTTTATTGGTGTAATTTCTTGAAAAGGTTATTATCCAGCTAGAGAAGGACATAATTTGTTTTAGGAGATAGATTTGACCATTCCCTTTTAAAGAAACCATTAAGTACTTGTACAAATCCAAAGTGTACTTCTGAAAAAAGATAATACAAAATAGGGCATTATTTTATGACTAAGCTGGGATAGGCTGATTTGTTACTAAATTTAATTTAGTAAAAACATTTACCTGCACTGTTTTTGTCCTTTTTTGTATTTCCAAGTAATTCTCTTAATGTAGCGTGAGGTGAAGAGTTGAGGTTACTAATTTTATCACTTTAGAAAGTTTTAAATTCTGATATTTAGAGTCAAATGTAGACCTATCTTCTCTGGTAAGAAAGACATGCCAGAATAAGATTTATGTTTGTTTTTTTCTGTCTGAAGAGAGATTAAACAGGCCAAAAGATCAAAGAAAAAAAAATCTGAAAGTTTTTTTAAGACTAATAAAACTGTGACAAACTTGATAAATCTTAATTGATTAATGTAAAATTTTCTATTAAGTTTTATTTTTATTGTATCAGATGAAAAACTTGTTGCTTTATATTATATTAACAAGTGTGTTTTAATGGGACTATTCTGTGATGGTTTAGATTTAAGTACAGTATGTAGATGTGCAAAAGGTGATGTTATACCCGTGCATCCAGATGAGTTACAGAGTGTGCTGCGTGTGTGTGTGTGTGTGCACTCATTGTTTGACTGATTGTGGCATCCAAGGCTGCTAGCTCTAGAGGAGGGTCAACACGTGCTGGAAGTTCCCTGCAACACATCTGTCCCTGCTGTTATCAGTCAGGCCTTGAGAGGAGGAGACTGAGAACGTGAGGCTGAGAGAAAAGGATAAAGAGAGATTGAGAGATAAAGGAAGAGGTGAACAGATGGCAGGGTCTGATGTGGAAAGGAATAAACTTTAGGTGGGGGTGAAAAAAACAAAACTGAAACACCATTTGACCTCAAATTTAAAACTACCAATTTCAAAGTTATCTGAAAGCATATTTCTGTATCTCATTAATAACAAAGAATCTTTGAAAGTATTTGTTCAACATCATAGACATGTTGTTATATGAAGTAAAAATATTTTCCCTTGTGCGTGAGGTAATCAAATTCCACGTTTTCCCCCCTGAGAAAAAAATGACTGAAAAACAAAACATAAAATATATATACGGTATATATAAATAAAACAGTGGTTTCTAAAGCTTGAAATGTAACTGAATCAACACTGTTTACATGACTAATATGTCACTGCTGCAAAAACAACACAAGACCATATTATTTCCAGAATGCACAAAATGAAAAAAGGTCTAATAAAATATTAGAATGGTCAAGTCTCACTCGTAGTTTACATTACTAATTTTAGCAATGTGTGAAACTCTCAGTAGACTATCCATCTTTAAACATAATCTGGATCCTGTCCTTACTTTATTCTGCAAAACAAATTTTACTGAATAAATTAAAGACTCCAAATGGAGGTTGACTTACTGCCAGATTCTCTAAATGTTATCAAGAGTCTTGTCTTTTCAAAAGCCAAGATTTTCCTGAATTTCATTGTTTCTGTTCCAGGAAATGGGGTGGTTGAAAGAAAATTGGGGGGTGTTTAATTGTTAGAGGAGGAGCAGTTAAATAAGAGACATCAAAACTTAGTTTTATATCATCTATTTTATTTTTTTTATTTTACTTTTTAACTCAAAGCCATCCTTTTGATTCTATAGTTAGATTCAGTTATTTCTTAATAGCTGTGATCCCAATGGATATAATTTTCTGTACCATGTTTTAATTTATCTCCTGCAGTTTCATTCATTTTGTCAGCCTAATCAATCTTTAGTCGCTCTAAGTAAAAATAGCAAATTATTAAATATTAAAATTTGAAATGTCGGAAGCACAGGCCATTCATGCTTTGATCCCCCCCTCCAGTTCCAGCTAGATCATGTATTGACAGGAAAAGCAGACAGTCACACAATGAGAATGGCTGAGAGAGAAATCAATGGAAAATACCAAGCAAACATAGCTCAATTGCTTTATTTTCTCGCTTATTCATTTAATCACTCAATGGGTTTTCTGTCTCTGTCGTGTCTATTTATGCTTCTTTTTATGTATATACACATAACAAATCTCTTGTAAGCGTGCTATCATTCCTCATTTGTTTTTTTTTATATAACCAGACATAAACAATAACCTAATGCTCATCACTTATTCATTGATATTATGTCCTCTTCCCACCCCTAACCCCCCACCTTTGCAGTAGAGCTCACACTGTCGCCCCTTCTGGTCTGTCTTTGTTTTTTTCCCTCCGGTTGTCCCTCTGTCATCCCATCCTTTGCCCCCCTCCCCTCTATTTTTCTTCTCTCCATCTGTTATTGCTGCTATATAGCAGTGAGTGGGTGTATAGGAAGGGGTGGAGAGAGAATGTATTTGCATGTGTGTGTGTTAGTGAGGGGTAGGGGTAGGGAGGGTCTTCGACTTGATACAAGTTGGATAGAAAACGAGTGTGGATGGTTGCAGAGAGGGGGAAGGAGGGATGGTGAAGGGAATAGCGTTGTTATGGTGATGAGATCTTCTTTGTGTTAGGTTGCCAAGGCAACTTCAGACATACACTTGATACAGTCACCACTACTACTCCACCCCACTCCCAACCCCATCAGCCACATGACTGTAGGGAGAGCACTTCACACTTTACACACTCAGACTCCTGCTCCCACACAGTGAAATGGACAAGATTCTTTTGTTACATTCACTTACTATTGCCTGACAAAAATGAATATGTATGAGACAAAAGTTAAAACATATCCAGGCTCAGGTAATGGTTCTTCTGTTAGAAGTGACAAGGCAGCAATTAAAAACTACAAACTGTAATAACCTGACCCTTCACTCTAAACAATGGAATTCAAGCAAAACAGGCCCATAACCAGAGTTAAAGGAAGGAAACAAAAGCAAATTGAAAAAATAAACCCTCAAGTTGTAGTTAGAGCTGGGCCGTTTTGTACCGAAAACCGGTTTTTATTTTTGTTATGATATGAATTTCGGACATACCGGTTTAAATAGTCTGAACACGTGCGGAACGTTTCGTCGCGGCTGCCAGTGAATTGTCTTTTCCTCGCAGCACAGCAATGTGTATTAGCATGCTAACGTTTTTGTCGGAGCAGCTTGTTGAGTAACTGGCGGCGGGTGGTGTTTCAGCTGCTTATATTAACTAAATACATCCCGTTTTCACCATCGCTGAATGTAGTAAACAACTCTTCAGTGACGTGCACGGTTAGATTTAACGCACTATGATATAATGGAGATGTTAATGCGTGGAGACTTTAATGGGCTTTTATTGTGAAAAGCCCAAGGGAAGTAGTTTTGTAGTAGAGCTGAGTTGACTGGTGTGTCGTCCTGTAAGGTTTTATTAACACAAAGAAAGACCCGATAATGATTTTTTTCTCAAACTTTCACGATTGGACCAAAATGCATGATTACTGTTTACAACCAGGCAAAGAAGAAAAGATGTACTAAAGGAGAGAAACAGTGATACAGACAGAGGTACAGTTAAAAAAAAGTCAATAAACAACATTTGTACATTTTATTATCAGCTCACCTGTGATGGAAAAAAAATACCGTTACATACCGTGAAACCGGTGTAATTGTTGAAAATACCGTGATATAAAATTTGGGTCATACCGCCCAGCTCTAGTTGTAGTTAATATAAAATGGCATAATATATTTGTAAAACCTGAACAGAATATTATCACCCAGTAAAAACATAAGCAATAGGATGGGCGATTTGACACACAGGACTAAAGAAGCTACTTATTGTTTTCCTCCCATGTAGAAAAAAAAAAGGCTGACTGTGTTGTAGTCATGTGAGGATTTTCCCTTTAGTGGGTCTGTTCCTTATTGCACATGATTCTCCTAGAATTTATGATGTGGAGCAAAGAATGAGATTATTTTAAAGGAGTGCAAATAGAAACAATGTTTCAGAGGATTATCAGTAAAAGTTGATAACTTATATTGGAAATCACCTGTTGATTGATGAACTAGCTATAGTTTAGTCATCAGATTTATTTATAAGTTTAACATTATAGGCTGATTTTGGTGTTGAAAAACAGTTTTATCAGACATTTGATCAAGTGTACTCTGCTCTCACCTTTAAAACTGAGTAGATCAGCGTTTATGAGAAAATTGCACCATTTTAGTGTGTAAACTAGGCTACGCAAGTCTGTGTGTGAATGGTGCAGACACAGCGTGTAAATGTTTTTGTTTTTGCATTTCTGTTATGATGCTTGTATAGATTTTATCTTTTCCTGCTTCTGTTGAATCCAAACACGTAATTTTAAGCCATATGAAAAGTGTTTTTTTTTTTTTAAACCTCAGGATTGTGTAAAGAAGCAATAGAATAATTTAAATTGGCTTACTTTTATGTTGTTGGAAGATGTTGCAAGTTTTAGCGTGTTTCAAATTTTGTACTCATAATAATTTAATTCAGACCTCAAAAAAAGATCTATTTTTGTCTGTTTAATAAACTCAATTTGTATAACTTTGTCAAGGTTTGGCAGAGCTGATAAAGAGCTAAAGTACAAGAAGACAAATGGTACGAAAGCCACAAATAAACTCTATTGTAGTTTTCATATGAAAACCAACTAAATAAAAACATGTCTTTGTAAGGTTTTCTGTATGCTTGTGATATTTTCATCTGTCTCATAACAAACAATTCAATTTGGAGCAATGTTTATTTAATGTGCCTGAGAACTAATTAAATAATACCCAGTGGAATGATGTGACGCGGCTGATAACTTAATTGATTAACAAAAGAGTGATCAGTGATTTAGCCCTGCACTGTGCAGCAACAATGTACAGCATCTGTGTCTATAACCAGGTTACTTCCCCATTTAAAACAATAGAAGTTAAACCTACAATCTACATGTCACTTTACAAGCCACAGTAGCTTAAACTCTATTTTTTTTTCATAAAGTTTATTCATTTCTTTAAAAACAACATAAATTCAACAACAAAACAAAATTACAAGTCATAAA
>JAUBOC010000181.1:20011675-20040099 GCA_032275365.1 Anablepsoides cearensis | reverse complement strand
ATTGTATGCTTTGTTTACATCTTCAACGTACACATCTTTCCAGTTTTGTTCTTTTAAATCATTTTTTATCTTATCCAGAGCTTTTTTCGATGTGTTTATTATTTTTTTCTTGATTGAAACAATTTTTGCAATATATTGATCATTTTTATAAATAGTGAAAACCGGCAAATGATCGCTCACATCAGTCATCAAAATACCACCCATTACTTCTCCATTAGTTATATTTGTAAAAATGTTATCAATTATTGTAGCACTATGGGTTGCGATTCTTGTAGGTTTTGAAATCAGTGGATAAAGATTTAAACTTTGCATTGAATTTATAAATGTACCAGTATTATTTGATTCTGTTTTATTTCCCAAGTCCTATTTACAAATAAGAATGTGATTTTTTTTTCTGTAAAATAACAAAGAAAACACTGATTCATTTTTTACATTAAATGTAAGTACTGTTTAGTTATTGCTATAGTAATTTTTCTCCCAGTAAAAATGCATTCAAGTCATTATACTCCATGAGGTATACTTGATGTCCTTTTAATAAGAAATACCTATTTTTTAGCATTTACCAATAGCTCCATTCATCTACTTATCCATTCATATTTTAATGCTCAAATCACAAATGTTGCCTTTCTGCTCAGCTTTCTGTCATGACAGTGTAGTGCATCACACCATTGCAGATGGAGGGTATAACCCCTGTGCTTGAGGCAACAGTTTACTTTAAACTCAAAGTTGACCGTCCACCTTTTTCCAAGAGAAGAATGAAGGCAGTAATGAAGACACTAAGTTACCATTTAGCTGAATCATGATTTAAAGACTCTCTGCTGGAGGTCTCTGCTCAATGCAGCCAACCACATCATATGCAGAAATCAAAGTTTCAATCTAAAGTGAACAGAATAGGAAACCCTCCACCCCCTGATTGTGTCTAGACACATTCTCTTCATAAAGGTTACAAACACAGTCGTTGACAAAGGGTAGCCTAATGGAGTCCAACACCCACAACAAATGATTCTGACGTACTACCAGCAACATGAAACAAACTCATTCTGGGATAATTTGCAGCTGAAACCAGTACAAGTTATCTGGTAGTAGTTCCTAGCAAGTGTGTGTTATACAGCTATAATTTATAATGTACTTAGAACATTTTTGTCAGAATTTCTAGCTAAATGATAATAAACTTTCTATCGGGTTTTATTTTTCGGTAGTTTTATAGAGTGAAAACTAACCCATTCTTTTTTCAAAAGCAGACAACTTCGCTGTCAGCCTGTTTAATGCATCATTTAGTCAGAGTTAAAATGTACCAATCATCACCTAAAAATGATTTGCCAGTAACAAGTACAGCTTGTGCTGTTAGTCCTTTTTAACTTCAATGGTTACTATGTTACTATGTTGTTTAGTTCAAGAGTAAAATAAAATAGTGGTAAAATAAATTAAAAAACAAGCTGATATTTAAAAACATCTGAATATCTGGTACCTGTATGAGTGGTTATGCATTTAAATTTACAAATGGTATGTTATGTCATGCATTTGAAAAAACCTTATATTAGTTGTATGCAAATGTATCTCTCAAATAGCCTTTTTTGTGGGGAAATTTTAAAATGTTTCTCATATCATTTCCATTTGAATGCCAGGTAGACATCCAGAGGTTTGATGATGATCTGAAGAGAAAGCAGAGTGTTGAACTTTAACCTTCTTTGCAGGTGACTGCAGGAAAATAAGGTGCATGTGTGAATTTCTCTCATTCTTCTGTGCTCACAGCCTAGATATAATAGGCTCTGACACAGTGGTATGAAGGTAATGATGGACAAACTGTGTGTCCGTGTGTATGTGTGCGTGTATACGTGTACTTGCGTAGGTGTAAATGTGTTTGTAACGGTCATGAAACTTAGATGCTGATTATTAACAAACCAGTGCTAGAAAATAGGTGTTTTGGACTCTAACCGTGTGCACACAGTGCATAGATGTCAAGTTTTATACAAACTATACAGTTTATAAAGATAAATACAGTAAAGACCTTGGCACTCTAACCAACATCCTGAACCAGCACAACAGAAGACACGACCCTGGGAACAAAAATGCCTTGTCGGGATCTGACATGGCAGATTGTGCTTGATGGTTTAAAAAACACTGTGGCAACAAAAACCATAAGAATGCACTGTAAATTGTCATCAACATCACTCTACTTTTGTGCACAATAGTCAGAAAGCAGGGTGTTTGGTGTTTTGTTGATCTAATAAATTCCTAAGTCATTGGGTTGCATAGTACACATTTGAACCCTAAATTGTTGTTGTGCCCTATGATTTACAGACAGTTCACAACTTTAACATTTTTGTTGTGAAAATGGTGTTAGTCTTGTTTGCAGTGTCTGCATTTTAAACAAGATTAGCAAGGAAAAGAAGAACGTAATGACAAAATACATATGTAGCTTCAACGCTAAATAAACTAAAGGGGTGATGCAGTTTATTCATACAAGTGACGACAGAACCTTACAGATCATTCTAGAGAAACAGTAAAAGACAGCCATTCACTCCATGGTCCTTACAGATTTGGGGAAGGGCTTTTAGTCATGCACAAAGTTACTGATTGTACCAACTGAGTTTCAGGTGGTTTGTTTGGTTTTCTGGAGACAGAAACCTGACAAAGGTTGTCTGTTAGGTTCAGTATGAACCTTGCTCACCTGAACCTTGTCAAAGAGGTTTTGTTTTTAGCTCCTCACACAGAGAAGCAGCTATGTTTTATTGCTTTAAAATATGTTTTATATTTTTCTCATTCTAACACAACTAACGCTTTGTAAATAACCCATTACAATTAATTTGGAAAAACTCCACTCTCCCCAAAAAGTTAGTTCTTTTATCCTGTCTCTGTGCACCTTAATCCCATTTTGTTCTTCTCTCAGTTATTCCTAGAAACTATTTTCAGTGATGAGTACTGTTTCGTGTCAAATGAACAGCACTGAATCATGAGCAGAAATTAAACTCTGTTACAGTTACTGTTTAAACATTTCCTTTGTACAGGATGTAATATCTGTGTTTGTTCTAATTTAATCAACATTTGTTAAAGCCAAGAAGAAATGAAGTGTATTTTATCAAACACACTTGAATTAATTTCTGACAAAGACTTTGAATCAATTACAGGAAGAAAGCTTGTTGGTATGCATGAATGCCTCTGGGCTTGTTAGGTTCTCAGCAGCTCTACTGTTTTGCCTGAGGCACCGTGGCAGACCTGTGCCTGTCGTTTTGAGTACCTAAACACGGAATTACTTGCAGTGAAAATCACACATGCAATCGTAGTGAGTGTCCAAAAAACATTTGTGCAGCTGAACAGTGAATTATAGTAGCTTGAAGCTCAATACTCTGGCTCAAACAGTTATTTAATAAAAACAAGACTTCACAAAAGCTCAAAACTTGCATGCTTTCTGGGATTGTCTTGTCTGCCTACTGATGTGTAATGCAACTTTGCTAATGTAATGTTTTCATATCTTTATTTTTTAAATGTTTTAGTTATTTAATATGGTTTGTTGGTATACTCCTTTTTGTCTGGTTCAAGGTGCTCATTTTGGGAGAAAAAAAATGATGCCAACTCTGTTTTTTTTGTTTTTATTGCTTTTCAATTTTGCACTCATTGCACTATTCATGCACAATATTTTGTACTCTTGTGCATGAATAGATTGACTTCATGCTGACTTTTACTGTATTATTTCTTTGTGCTTGAAAACCATGTCACATTTTCTTTTTAATTTTTATCTTTACATATCTTATGTTATTAAACTGTCAGTTCTGTACTGTTTGTCTTATCACCTTGTGTTGCCTTCGTCATTTGTGTCACTGAGGCTGCCTTTCTTCAATATTGATGCAGCTTTAAGGGTCTGGTTAAATAGTCACTTTTTAGTTGAAGAAGTTCCTGAACAGTGAAACTTTCACATTTTTATGGTTTAAAACACACGAATGATTCCGCTTTTTTATGTCTCCCTCTTTCAGTTTTGTAAACTCCATCTATTCATAACACCTTATAGTGACGAGAACTTCAGAACAATCACAAAGTTGTGCTAAATGTTACGACAGGAATGTTAATTTTGGTTCTGTTCTCTTCTTCTCTGCAGCTCCGCCACCCAGCAGATTCAACAGAAGAGTGTCGGGTAAGAAGAGTGGGTGTGATTTTACGTGTGTGTGTGTGCGCTTGTCTGTGTGTGCTTTTGTGTGTTTGACGTCATGTCCCTTAAGTATAATCCACACTGGGTATGAAGTTGCGTACATCACTGCCTCACTGGCTTTCCCACATTTTTTTAGTATATTTCTGTGTTGTGCAACTGAAAAACTGTTGAGGATAAGTGGTAGCTTTACTAACATTGTTTAGTCAATGTTTAGATAATGAATATTTGTGCAATATTGAGAAGCTCCACTCCGGTGAGGTGTTTGACATTTCGTGCACTGGCATTGTCTGTTGTTCTGCAGTAGTGTCTGTGGTCTTATGTGGACAGCATGCTTGTTTTCTCACGCTAGCCATCTAGTGTTTACATGAGCGATTGAACGCTGCCAGCCATCACAGAGCGCTGCACTTTGATTAGGCTCTGGGTGTGTCAACTGATGTTTATCTTTTTCAGTCATCGTCTCACCAGCTGTCTTTACCACAACTTTATTATGATGTGGTATTTTGTATCATGTTAGTTTGAAATCTTTTATTATTCTTTAATATATAATTTGCAAATAAATTAAAAAGCCTTCAGCCTGTGTGTCTTGTTTTGTTTTTTTAAAAAGAACTGGTTCAGTTACTTTGACAAATGTTTTGGGGCCTTCACAGACCTGTTGTAATATTGCAAAATGTATTGACCCATTTTAAGGAATGAAAATTTGTTTTAATTCAACAAAAAGACTGAACATTATTTCAGTTGATTACAAAATTGCATTGCTACTTATTGAAATAAGAGGAATATGAGATCAAAATTGCACACTTCAAGTACAGCTGCTTATAGCAAAATAAAAAAACTTACTGTTGTGCAATCTAGCATAAATCATGTCAAATATATATGTTTGAAATCTTAAATGTACTTTCCATATGCAAACAAACCCCATGCCTAATAAAAATAATCTGATTGCATAAATTAACAAACATAATTATCTAAATAAAAAATGCCTTGTGAAATAAATGTACAATAACATCAAATTGTAATGGGGGAAAAAAACTTTTTTGACTGACTTAGATCATCAGATCATGTTTCCAGAGGTAACACTTTTTTTATAAGGATCTTTTATAAATATTTGTAAAAGCTGGAGGTTCAGTGCAATTCTTTAGTTTTTGCAGCTCATTTACCCAGGAAGGAAGAAAGCCTGACAGATGCACCCGCTTTCGGTGCCTATCTTCAGCTGCAAAACGTAGGGGCCCCACCTCAGTCTTCCTCGTGCCACAGGAAGAAAGATTGTGCAGGCCACAGTTGATTCCTCCTCTGTGAGCAGAAAGTTGCTTTATTTCTATCAAAAATAAAATGAACTATCTAATGGGAGGCTCCACTGTTCCACACATTGGATGAGTAAACATCCTAAACTTAAATTCTCCTTTTCTATCCCTCCAGTTCTTCACCAGTTTCCCAGTATGCATGCAGATCCAGCCTGGCACCTTCAGCAACAAATTAAAATTTCTGAATTAAGTTTAGGAAATTGTTCAATAATCAACATAACTAAGTGTATTATGATAATTGCAGACAATTTTTGTATCTTCAAATATTACAAGAAAAAAATCTAAATCCCTCATTTGCATTTGTTTTATATTAGATGTCTTGCATGATGAATCTTCCAAAGGCAGACCACATTATTAAAGCTGAAACATGTGCACGTCACTAGTCTTAATTTTGCTTACAATTTAGTGTTTTTAATGTTAAAAATATTTTACTATACTCAGTATTGTGCAGCAATCACATACTTTGTAACTTAGATTTAGCTTGCTCTGAGTTTTACATGAAACATAAGTGGATGAACAAAATAAATGTTTCTTCATTTGTTTAAAAGAGGCTTGTCTTTTCAAAAAACCTTGGTGGACAATGGGAGGATGGAAACTTTTGCAACACATTGTGATTCACCAGCTGTTTCCAGTCTTTGACACAAAGTAAACTCATGTGTTCCCAGATGTTTCAGAGTATCACAGATATCCCTAGAGGTGAAAGTAAGTCCTAACAAAGTTCTCTTCACTTATTTCCACCTCAGTGTAGAAGTTTACTTTAACTGTCCTTTCTATGTAGTTAGTGCAACTTCTTCTGGGAAATTGCACCATAAGCAAGGCTGTGTTTACTGCCTCCTTGTGGCGACACTTTGCAGCCTAGATTACTCTCCAAGTACTCTTTTTAATGCCTTTTGTTTTACGATGTGGAATCCTGACTAGACACTATACAAAACCAACTAACCTTTAGAACATGCATGTTTTTTTTTGTTTGTTTTTTTTGCAGCTGCAAATATTTTATTTAGATGGGGAGTAACCATCTTCATACAAACTGATGAAAAACAACAGATAAAGCCTGGGAGTGCACTTCCCATGAAACTCCTGGCTTTTTTTTATCTTTATGATTTATTAGCAGATATAAAGTGTGTACAATTAATAAATGTCAAAATGTAAACTGGCAGTAATTTGGAGACAAACTATGTCCCCAAAAAGCTGAAAAAAATGTGAATTTTTCAGTGATTTTTCTTCTGCAGCGAGTCAGTTCTCATCGAAAAAGATAAAATTGGTTAGTTTCTTTTTATTAAGCTGAGGCCAAAAGACTAACCCACTGTTAGACACCTAAACAAACAGCAGGATTTAATAAAAAAAAACAGGAAGTGACTTTGTTTTTGCTTCTTTATAATGCCCTCATTTTTCACTCTAGGAACATAAATGTCCCACCAATGTTTTCAGGAAAGCTGTGAATTTCTCACAGTAGCAATATTGTCATCAAGAGTTACAATCTGTCCTCAATTAGCTATTAACATCACCATGACAACCTTTACTTGGACTCAAAACACTCAGTTGCTGTTTCAACAGAGTGCACATTTACATGCTGAATTTAACCCAACTTGAAGACACTCTTGGATCCAGCTTAAGTTTTTTTAGCAGTTAGTCTCATTTGTTAAATTTAAAGGTGATCCTTATTGTACTTTTTATCAGTTATTTGGATTCAACAACTAGCCAAACTGTAAAAATAATTTTTGGTAAATGTTGTCGGTTTTGTGTTTAATATCAAAATTAATTAATTTTTATTATCTTTATTCTGCACTAATTCACAACAAAGGTCATATTAGTCTGCCTTTTTTGAACAGTATCAAAATGAGAACAGTGAAAGCTGTAAATTTAGGATAAAAATGAACAAAAAATAAATAAATTGAAGGGTTTTTGTACAGGACTATTAAAACGTTTCTGCATTTCTTATTCACTGTTTACCCTCAGTGTGCTGAAGGCACCCACTCACAAGGCTAAAGTTACTACACTTAAGTGTGTCTGTGTGTGTGGTACTACAGCCAGTAAGGATTACATTGCACTACATGTCTGTCTGTGTAAGACCACACCCACTGATAAGTACCACAAGTTGGACTGAGACAGCTGCTGTACAGACTGATGACGTTAAGGCTGTCAATTTCAGAGCCAAAATGTGCAAAACCTGCAGCCAGTAAACCAAGGGTTATTTTTATCAGCAGCAACTTAATACCTGAGAGCACATGCAAAAGTTTACTGAGCCACAGATACAAGGGTGAACAGAATTTGTCTGCTCTTTTATTAACTCACATTTTTACAACTTCAGCATTTCATGTGGAGGTCCTGAACTGACAGCTTTATCAAGCAGTTAAAAGACAAACGTGGTGAATTATCTTTGTCACAGGTCAGTTACTCTTGAAGTGTTTGGAAGTGTAAGCAGCTTCAACTGCTTGCAGAAATCTATTTGCTTCTAATAAAGTTTCCACATGGGTGACTTTGAAGCAGCATGCAAAGGAAGAGCTATGTCATTACAAATTTCTACAGCAAAACAAGGTTGTGGAGCAGTCTGCACAATCACAATAAATTTATAATGATGACATGATCATGCAGAAATGTTTATAAAGGTTATAATTCATCAGGTGTTCACCCTTACTTTAGATGTTGGACAACAGGATTTCAGGCTATAAGGGCAGCACATAGATTTGCAAGAATTAGATTAGGTTTGCAGATGCATTGTTGTGTACATATCAGTGCTGTGTTGTACATATAGTCACAAATTAAATTCTTTTGCTCAGAATTGTTCTTCACAGGCTTCACAGACATTGTATAGAAGTGTATCTGTAAATACATTAACAATAAAAATGTATGTAAGAGTTCTGTAAAAGTCATATCATGTGTTTTTATACTGAGACGTAACTGACACACTTAGGAAACAGTATTTTATTGAGTTTGTACAAGAAGAAATGAAAACTTTTAAGAAATGTTTGTGGACTTATGTATGCTTTACACAATTACTTTTATAAATTTGACTGAAAACTAGTCTGGAGGTTCACATTTAATATTTATGTTAAGTTTGATCATGTCCAAGTGTGCTAAAGTTTTTAAGATTCTAGTAGTTATTTTAATGTTGGGTCCAGGCTTTGACAGCATTTTGAAAGATAAAAAATTGTACATTAACATATTGTACATCAAATTCACATATTCATGTACATTTACTTCACAATTCTAGTGTAATTTTTGTTTGTTTGAACCGGTCTGCAGTTTTGGGTTTATTAGCTCTAAATTGTTCATAACAGTGGAGATCACATATCACTAAATGTTCTTACTGTTCTAAAAGCCTTTAAAAGTTGTTCTCACATACAGTTCATGACAACATCCTTGACAGAGCAGTTATCCCTAATTTACCCTAGACATGGTTTTGCTGTGCTGCGGTCCAACCTTTGAGATAAAATATGCAACCTTTATAATCAATGAGAGTATTTTACACTGGCTCCGCAGGGCGGCGGCAAGCAGACGGCGATCCGTCAAAATTAGATTCGATCCTATTTTTGCCAGACGCCGGAGCTGTGCTGGAGTCAATCTACAAAAATCATGGCACACCAACAGGAAAGGGAACAAGCACAACATCTGTATTTTTTTTAATAATTCACTAAAGGCAGACTAATTTTGTTTAAATCCTAATGAATATATGGATATATTTATACCGAAATGCTGTCAACGTATCGTTCTGTTTGGGAATCGGATGGTAACGTGTAGCATGCAGCATATGCAGACACATGATACCTGTGGATTTTATTTTGAAATCAGAAGTTTCAAAACGTTTCAGCTGCAGCAGAGTGGAGTAGCATTTAGTGTAAATTAGGGGTTAGACTCATATTTTAACTGCATTTTCATTTGGCTTATTGATTTTTATTTTTACCACATGATCAAGCTGGAGAAAAGCAGCTGACACGTTGAGATTTGAGAGGTCACACTGCAGCAAACCTCATTGGTTCCTGAGCAAAAAGATGTTGGTGGTGTGATTTGCACACACACACACGTTGAGTCTTCAGCGTGCTAAGTCCAAATGTCATGTGAGAAGTGGAGTGTCTGCAGAGTTAAAGAAACACAGATACATAGTGACAATTTGAAATGACCTTGTCAGTGTTTGTCTTCTAGTGTGGCAAAACATGTTGGAGTGCATGTGTCATTTCTTCCTCTGGGCTCCTCCAGTGTCTCTGCTTATCCTGCAGCCCATCGACTCATTTTGTTGTTCAATAGCTTTTCTCTGTGTGACATCATAGCTTTTCTTCAGCTGTTTCACCAGAATGTGATAGAAGCAATATCCTTGACTTTCTATTTTTGTCTGGTTTGCATTTTTCTTTGCTTTTTTTTTTTTTTTTTTAACTCGATCAAGCATTTTCCCCCACATTTTTATTTTGTCAAAATGTACTATAGGTTTAAACAAATCAGTTACAGTGACAGCTCTTCTATTATTACTTGATATAATTGCAGCATAACCACACAGGATTTGTACATGTGTAAAACTAATTTAAATATCTTCCCATCAGTCTGTGCTGAGGCATTCAACCCAGACGAGGATGACGAAGACACTGAGCCCAGAGTGGTTCACCCAAAAACAGATGAACAGCGCTGCAGACTGCAGGAGGCCTGCCGAGACATCCTTCTCTTCAAAACACTAGATCAAGTATGATTAATGTTAAAACACACAAACATTCACATCTTTGCAAACACACAGCATTGCAACAAACTGTTCAGATGGGTGGTTAAAAAAAATGCACGAAAACTGAAAAATAAAGATTTATTTTCATAGAAATGAACAATTCAAACTTTTGTAGCTGACTGTGTTTTCAGATTATGACCTACAGTTAAAATATAAACTAAGCTGCTTCTCTATGATAGCACGCTTGAAAATAGTGCAAATGTTGCAAAATAAATAGTTAAATCATCATTTGTGTCCAATATTTTCTTGTTTCCCCTCCAGGAGCAGTTCTCACAGGTGCTGGACGCCATGTTTGAGTCAAAGGTTCAGCCCCAGGAGCACGTCATCGACCAGGGTGACGATGGAGACAACTTTTATGTCATAGAGAGGTAGGCATCAGACAGTTGTGTTGGGCTGGTAAAGTTGACTTCATTTCTTTATTTAAATACTGGCCGTTTGATTTAGGGAGCTTCAATGTCAGATAACCATGATTTACAGCCTAATTAAGTGTAAAAAAAAAAGAACCTATAACAAAAGATTCACATATCTGTGTACATTTACTTCACAACTTATTATATTCAATCAATAAATGTTAAAATGGCTTTATTTAATATGTATTATTGTGGTGTGGTCTTATAGCAGGTTGGTTTTGTGTGACGTTTGTGGTGGAGATAAACTGTTAGGGAACTTTTGCTTTTAGCATAAGGACTATTTTGACAATTTATTGGCCTAAACTGCAGCTTAATACATAGGATTATTGTATTTTAACACAAGAAAACCTTCCAAGACAAAACTACTAACTACACATGGTAATTAAAATCTAAAAACAAACCATAGACCTCAGGCCTTTGTAGTTTAGTATTTACATACGATGCCTATAACTTGCTGTCTGCATCTATGTAGACATAAGCCCTGTATGCAAACACAAACCCTGCAGCCTGTTTGTTTAATTTTATGCTGAATTACATGTGAGAAGATGGTGTGTGAACAGCTTTTCATAGTGCAGGGATTGTTGAGTTAGAATACATTGTTAAAATGAAGAAACAACAAACTTGTCCCCTGTGTTCTTTTCAATGTAAAAGTCAAACACTTGTAAAAAAAAAAATATTAGATTTATTTGAGTGTGAAGCTGTGACTGCTGCTTTAATGTAGTTTTACTATGTTTAAACTGCTCCAGCTCCCATATTTTAATATTTTTATCATATTTAAGACATCATAACATCCATTGTGTTGCAGGAATTACCAGAAGACAAAAACTGAATTTACATTTTGAATGTTTTTGTTTCATATTTTGATTTTATCATTGAGCATATTTACATACATGTATTTCCTCCACACTTCATAGTGTGTCAGTTTTATTCACTGACCTGTTGTGCAGCTTTGGTCCTCCCTACCTGTCAGTTGACTCTAAACTGAGGATCTTGTCTTACCAGTGTCTGGCAGCAGTTCAGTAAAAAGATGAACAGTTCTGCTCTGAGGCCTATGAAATAAGAAACTCACCACAAACTCTCGGGGCAGAAGAAACCATAACATCATTACAGGGGACATTCCAAACATGATAAAGATCCTTGTTGAAAAATATTGTCAGAGTGAGAACAAACTATGCTGTTGGCTATTTAGATTTTAGTTTTGAATTATTAAGTCCTCCATGCTTTTCTTATTTAGTTATTTCAAAACCTCTGAAGCTTTGTCCTGAAATACCATGAATATTTACAAATGAGCGAAGTTCAAATCCCAAAATATATCCTTTTATATGGAGAGATGTTTTCTTTTCTATTTTTAGAAATTAAATATCACTAAACAAACTGCTTAAGAGAGGCCTAAATGGATTTGTTTTTTAGAAACACACACAATCACATTCCAGCAGGGAACATCCACAATTTTTCTGCTTTAGCACTGAAATATAAAATAGATTACTAACTTTTTATGATGCAAAACCTGTCCATTCATTTAAAAATGCATTATTTAAGAAATATTGTCTCCTTCCTTTAAATTGACTCCAATTTGACATATTTCTCAATGAACACAGCTTTTACACGTCTTTTATGTGTTAAATAAACATTGAAGAGCACAGCACAACAGCAGAACATAGATAATCTGTCTTTACTTCAGCTTGCTGGCAGCACAAGTGATCACTGTCCTGTGGTCATGATAATCCAAAGTAAGATAATACTCCACCAGTGATGAGGGGTTTAGCCTCTTCAGCCAATGAGAGGACACCCTATCTCACAAAATGACTGGTTAATCCTGCCATGCAACATTAATGCAAATTACCTTCCCTATCTATAATCCTCATACAGAGGGAAAGAGGGAGGGCTGAGGGGGTTTGTTGAAGAGTTACTCTAAATCATCAAAGTATGCTCTGTGCTTTGTGGACATCCATTGTTTTCAGAGTGCCATAAAATTGTATAAATAAAAAAACAATGACTTACAGGTTATGATGCAGATCATGTACAAATAATCTAAAACAGATTCTCAGTGTTCAACTTGATAATCCATTTCTTACAGCATACTTATTTGCTTTAAGAGTCACAACAGATAAAATCAATCTGTTGCTTTTATTTTGTGGGTCAAAAAATGGGAAAATGTTTTGTGTTAAACTGGCCTTGCCTTTGGTTGACTTTAAACTCAAAATCAGATCTAATGTCACTTTTGTGCTGAAAGTAGTTTGTATCAGTAAACAAATCTCATTTAACAGCATATAGTACAAAAACTACTTCAAGTCTAATGTTGTTTTTCAGTTTTTTTTCCCCCTGATTTGTTTCTAACTGTCTCTCTTCTCTTTAGGGGTATTTTTGACATTGTGGTATCAGGAAACTGTGTGGGTCAGTATAACAACAAGGGCAGCTTTGGGGAGCTGGCACTCATGTACAACACGCCACGTGCCGCTACAATCGTAGCCACACAGGAGGGAGCACTATGGGGCCTGGTAAGAACACACAAGTCAACCATTAAAAACACAATCTATGTTTAGGAGATGTTACGGTAATTAGAAATAGAACATGATTTAAGTTTTTATTATTTTAAACAAATCTCATTTAACAGCATATAGTATAGTATAGTAGTTTTATTATTTTTTATTATCAAACAAATACCTGACAAACTGTTTTCTTAGTTCCATGGCTTCTACTGTAATGGTTGAGAACAGTTTCTTTCACCAAATCGGGTACAGAGAGCTGTGATGCTCAGACATGTTAAGAATGGAATCTGTTTTCTATGAATGGAGCCGTGCTTTGACCCAGTGTGTTGTGCTGCTGCAGCGCCTCCCACTGGACAAGCTTAGGATAACAAAAATCAAAAGATCTCGTTGAGCTGCAATATTTTAAACTTTTTTTTTCCACCCAAAATTAGGACCGTGCCACATTTCGTAGACTCATTGTAAAGAACAATGCCAAGAAGAGGAGGATGTACGAGTGTTTCATTGAGTCTGTGCCGTTACTCAAGTCACTGGAGGTGAGTTTGGTTTGTAAACCACTTAAAAAAAAACATCATTAATTCCTAATATATGTTGGTATAAGCATTTAAAAAGGAGTTGATCAGTATAGAAACCTGGATCATTCCTTCTACCATTGTTTTTTGTATTCTTTTACTTATAGTTCTTTCTTTGACCTCCCTGTTTTAATTTTCCTCTGTCCAGGCGACAGAAAGGATGAAGTTAGTGGACGTATTAGGAGCAAAGCAGTTTTCAGATGGCGAGCGCATCATCACACAGGTGAGGGACTGAGATATTACAGTGTTGTACTTGTACGTACAACACATGATTCCAGTCCTATATATTTCTGACTATGTGTACCTTTTCTCTTCAGGGAGACAAGGCTGACTGCTTCTACATTGTAGAATCTGGAGAGGTTAAGATCATGATGAAGAGTAAAGTAAGATGCTACTTTTCAACTTCTTTTTCTTTCGGTGTCACTATGTATTTTTTATTTTTACTGTGTGAATACTGCAAAGGCTAATCACTGCAGCTGATCGTGTTCAGATAACAGCTAGTTTGTGTTCGACACGACGGCGGCCCACACTCCCATTAAACTGCACCAGGCTGAAGGAGGGTTTCCAGCTTTAGCCTGGCAACAGCAGGAAACACAATTGTCTTTTTCAGCTGCAGAGGGGCTTTCACTGGGAGGGGAGAACAGGAGGTACTTGGGGGTCCTCTAACCTTTAAGCCTGTACTCTGCTGTTCTTGTCCCCCGCAGACAAAGGCAGACCACGCAGACAACGCAGAGGTGGAGATCACGCGTTGTAGCAGGGGTCAGTACTTCGGGGAGCTGGCCTTGGTCACTAACAAGCCCCGGGCCGCCTCAGCCTACGCAGTGGGAGATGTGAAGTGTTTGGGTAAGACATCAAATATTTGGAAAAACTTATTAAACACATACCAGCATCAGTACTAAGCCTGCACACAGGAGAGCTAATCACGAAGTGAAATGTGTTTGCATGAAGTAATCTGTCATTTTTACCTTTCCATACATTTTAAGAAAAGTGATTTCCAATAGCTAAAGTTCCTAATTTTCTCTTTTTAAAAGTCTGTTGTGTTAATTTTAAGTTATTTTATTAAACCCCAGTACATAGAGCTCCCAGAACTTGGTCAGTATCTGTGTTTTTTCCTCGCTAATCAATTTATTTTTATTTACCGTTATTTAACCTAGCAAGTCCCATTGAGATCTCAGATCTCTTTTTCAAGGGAGGCCTGGGCCTGAAGGCAACCTATTGTACATGTTTTGGGTTACAAGTAGTTTGCCATGTGAGAACAAGTGACATTTGAGTTCTAAATTATTTTCAATTGTTGTTCATCTCATCCACCATTACTTTGTAGTTCTGATAATTGAAGGCTGTTGTGTAATTGTTTTGGTTTTAAAGTGGGTTCACCAATTCAGGCTCTACAGTGGATAAGTAGCTCTTCAACTTTAAAACTGAACAGGGTTTTTTTTAACAGCTGTAATTGTTCTTTAGTCATCGTTCTGTTGTGAAATTAGTTTTTTACACACACACACACATGAATGTTATACCAGTCTGTCTTGCTCTGTGTTTTTTCTCGGTGTTGAGTATAATCATCCACACATCATATAACATAACATATCTGCCACTGTTGTTTATAGTACCAGCAGTAACAGCCTGTCTGCTACAGCTGCTGTTTGGCTTGTGAAGCTGAGAAAATGTCATTCAGTTTTACAGCAGCATCATTGTCAGTTGTTCCATCATCATTTTCACTATTCTCTTTGGCTCCTGCTGTTGTAAAACATGAACCTAAAGGACAATCCTCTGGGCCTTCTGGGACTGGAAAATCGTTTCAATTATTCTCAACCTTAAACAATCTGCTGGTTTTGATGGTGTTCTGCAGAAAAAAACAGTTTACTGGTGATTTTTCATGTTGAATTATTATACTGATGAAAGCAATGTGTTTCCACTCTCTTCAGCTTAGTGTAGCCCAGCTGCTGTGGTATTTACTCTGTAATCCCATCCCTCAGTGTTCCTCCACTAATGTTTTCTTAAAGACTGGTCTGTGAGAAGCTGTGTTTTGAAGCATATTGGCTGAAGGTTTTACCATCTGTTGAATGACAAAGTAGTGTTTATTTGTGGATCATTTCATATTATTTTAGCCAATTTGTCATCTGAATGGCTAACATTTTTAGTGACAATCTAATTTGATATATTAGTTTTATGTCGTTTTTTATTTTGCAGAGTGAACAGATTTATAACTTCTCTTCTGTACTTCATATATCAATGCTTAGAGTTTTTTTATGTTTGGGATTTAATAACTAAAACTTGAATTCTGAAGAGTTGACTGTTGGGACTAAAAGTTCAAAGCATATTTTGTAAAGAGTTTTGTGTTACTGCAGTCATAAATGATATTGAACTTCTCTTTCTTGTTCTTTGCAGTAATAGACGTGCAGGCGTTTGAGCGCCTCCTGGGGTCCTGTAAAGAAATCATGAAGAGGAACATCGCCCACTATGAGGAGCAGCTGGTGGCTCTGTTCGGGTCTAGCATGGACCTGAGAGACTGAGCCTCCCACACCATCCTCTGTGCCTTTTTTTACACACACACATACATACACACACTGACATATGTCCACTCCAACATCATAAAGTGGTTATATGGACTCATAAGCTTTACATATGGTGCATAAGCATGGGATTGTGTACTTGGCTCACCTGCAGGTACATAAACCACACAACACTCGCCCTCGCTCACACACATACATACATACAGGCACTGAGACGCACACTCCACAAAGTCTGCTCAACCCCTGGGCAGACACTAGCTACTGATTTCTGACTTTTGTTAGTTATATTTATACATATACACACACACACACACATACACACGCACAGACTAAAGCTAAAGGCCACCCACCTTGTTGCTACAGCCAACACCACTCAGTATGAATGTCTTTGCTGCAGGTAAAGCAGTGTAAGGACATGAAGCACACACACACACACTTCATACACACTCAAAATCTCATCATCATGCTCCATGCGTGCAGGCTTTCCATTCACATGAGCCCTCGAACAACTGAGAGTTGTCCCGAGCCTCAGCCAAGGACACATCAACATGCAGGTGCACACACACTGGGTTACAATACAGATGCTCAAAACACAACCACACGTGCAAACACACACACACACACACACACACACACACACACACACATACATACATACATAAATACATGGTGGAGAAAACAAACTTCAAAAGATTTCTGAAATGAAAAATAAGTCAAAAATGAAAAAAAAAAAAAAGAGTTTAAAGACAAATATGTTTTAGAAACATTTTATGATGATTAAAAACAGAAGCTTTGATAAAATATTATTTAAATAAAAAGTGTTTCCTCTTTGGGAGGCTGAGGCGCAGAACTTTGTGAGCGCACTCCATTTTCTTCCTCTACTATTGTTGACTTGAGTTGAGTTAGTGCTGGTGATTATTGCAGTACCGCAGAGGAAGCTGTGAAAACAACACACCTACATTTTCTGGGCCATTGTTATTCTGTCAGACGCCACTTCATTGTATTGAATTAATTATTAACGTATTGATATTATATCTACAGTTTTCTTTCTTTGGTTTACTTTGACAAGTTCTGGATAAAATTCACTGTCTATTTCTGACAAAGTGTAAAAACAAACAAAAAAATAATAAAACAATTGAAAAGTTAATTCTCCTTGATTATCCCTGAATGAGTTGTCCTGGATTTAAAAAAAATGTTAAATAAAGTGAACATTTTGGTAACAAGTTTGTGTCTTTGTTAAAGTTTCTTTTTACTCAAACACAATATTTTACTTCTGTTTAAGAAAAATGCATACATGGATGATTCAACCATTCAATGGACAAAATAACATTGAAGATTGGAGTATAATAAAAGCACTTTTAGTCTTTTGACTTAAGCAAACCTTCAATTTGCATTCTGCTTTTTTTTTTTTAAATGTATGTTTGGGCTTATTGTCCTGCTGTGGTTTTCTTTATCTGACTGCTAATGGAGTTCAGCATTGTGAGAATTAATTAAATTTCAGCTCTTTAAGAAATTTTAAGCACAGAGGTTAAACATTATACACCTAAATATTTGCACAGCAATTTCATATCTATACCTGTTAAAAAATTAAAAAGCCAGTCTCTTGTGACCTCTTGTGTATTTGTAAGTCTAAAAAAGAATTTTAACAACTTACCCTTCATTAAATACCTGAAAAAAAACACTGGATAGCTACAATGTGATGCAGTGGTTGAATATTTACAAAAATGTATTTTGCTCAAAACAAAACATTAACAGCTACAACTTTAATTTCTTAACATAAGATGATTTTAGTCTAAATCTAGTTCATGAAAAAACTACCTGCAATATTCATTGCTTTAAATATAGTTTTCATACCACCACCCCAGTCCACCAGGGGGCAGTCATGCGATGAGTCACCCGAGGACCGATCCCTGACGTTTACACCGGCGGTGCTTTCAACAGGAACTGACACTGGATCAGATTCAGAGGAACTACTTATCAGAGAGTTGTCACTAAGCTGACCACAGATCAGCTGTGAGTCCAAATCCTGCACGAGACGGACCAGCACCAGCTTCTAACTGTGCATCAGACAAAAAAATGTAGGTAACGATTTATTGTGGTAACAAGCAGCGAAAATGTGCAGCTGCGCCGTGAACTGGACGTTAAATAAGGCAATTTTTCCTAGAACAAAAAGCAGAACCACAGCCCTGAGTGCAGGTTTAAAACCGACATTAGGTTTACTGTGTCAGACATGCAGCTGCTAACTTTAAGACCTTACAAGGAAGCAAGAGGAAACCAATGAATGACATGAACAGTAAAGTAAAAATATAAAACAGCAGTTTTCTGTATGAGTGAGAAACGACACAATAAATATATTTATTTGTTTACAACAGAACTATATTTGTTTACAACAGAACTTGCTATGTGTTGTTGTAAAGTTTACTAGAATAGAGTTACACTCAATGAACAAACCATGATAAAACACAGCCTTCTGTTTTTGTGTGTTGTCCTGAATGAAAGTGTTGATAGTACAGTCGTAATATTATTTTTATTATGCTCGAAAACACCTACTTTTTATCCACTGACTAAATTATTACTTAGCAAGTCGTGTTTTGCGAGGAAACGCGGTTAGGCGTAAAAGTAAAGAAAATAACATTACAGTGTGCATTATCAAAAGTAAAAGCTTAATGTTATCAATGTGCACGGCATTTTAATATAAATCGTGTCAGGGAATAGCTAAACTAAATTTACGTTAGGACTGAACGTAAACGCATGCAGTGCGCAGGCGCAACTTTTTTTTTTTTTTTTTTTTTTTTACATTAACGCAGTATTTAACGTTTTTTAACCAAATCCGAAGACAGTTTTAACCTAATCGTAAAGTTAACGTAGCGTTATACGGTCGCCGGTTATTTTGTTAATAAATAATCGCACATTTACCAGAAAAAAAGGGATTTAAGAGTGAAAAGGTGCGACCATTCCGCCATGTTCCCACAATGCATAGCGCGCGAGAATAGAAGTTGAAACTTATATTACAAATAACTTTTTATACTTGATATTACATTTAAAGATTTCGTGTTAGTTGAATAAAAATATAAAAAACTTTAAATCTGGTAGGGGAAAATTGTAACGTTTAGGTTAGCCCGAAAATGTGAACCGTGATGCAGGTGGTTATGTCACAGATACAGTCCGGGTTCCTTCCAGTCAGGGAGTCAGATCACTCTTGTTTCTCTTCAGATCGTATAAATCTTTCGCCTTTTACTAAAGATTTCCGTGGAGAGGAACAATAAGAGTTTGACTCAATTTTTTGATGCCCTGTGCAAACGGGGCTTCCTTTACTCTGTCCAAAATAAAGTCAATATAGTTATAAATTCAGAGAAATGATCAGAACATCTACTGTAATATTGTTGTTGCTTGCGTGTTACATTCTTTCATACATGGCAGCATTATTATACTTTCATTCTACAAAGAGAAAAGATTAGTATCTATTATGAGGGTAAATATATGAGGTAAATAAGTTCAATCAAAGACGTTTATTTACCAAGCCTGGCCTGAACACTTCCAAGTGTCTAATGAGACAAATGTCTAAACTTTAACAAATTATGATGAGAAGCATTGCCTTATAGCTGATGGGATCTGTTAGCACTTAGAGCATGTGTTGAAGAAGACTCTCAGCTACTACCACTCCAAGTTTTAGTTCAATTTCTGCAAAATTGACAGAACGTTACAGACATTTTTGTGTTCATTATTGAAAAGCTGTGGCAGCCATCTTTGATTAGGTTGACTTTGAAGGTTAATTGGTTGGAAAATCTGTCCAGTGGCTTGTGAGATATTTTGCTGACACACACAAACGCAAACAAAACTATTGCATTTTCCCCTTTTGGCAGATAGTAATAAAGATATGAGGTAAAGGTGTGTTTGATCAGGTGAGTAAGTAAAGTTATTAGGTGTGCAGCATTTCCCACAAAGAGCCGTTCCGTCTTCTACAATAATTAGTCAACTACTAGTTTCCTGTTGCAGGACAGAATGTGAAAAAACTGTCCTGCAACAGTGACAAGCTCAAAACTGTTAGGCAGTCGGCCATTAGTCTTCAGCTTTTTTGTGCTGGTGAGTCTGCATATTTTTTCTTTATTTTTATAAATGCAGAAACAAGTTAACTTAAGCCTGTTTGGACCTATATAGTTTTTTGTTTGTTTTTGTTTTTGCTAATCAAAGGTTTTCACATCTTATGATACATCTTTATAGTACTTTATTTTTTTTAAAATAAATTTTACAACTAAACTTGCCAAAAACCTATAAAATAAATGATGTATTATCTTTATTATTACATTATTTTATACATTGATAATGCAAAATAACACAAACTGTTTCAAAATATATGGTGTCTCTCTCTGTCTCAGAGATAGTCTCAGCGTTTGAGCTAAAAAGTATAAAAATGTATCTGATGTATAAATAATGGGGAGCTATTAGTAGGAGAAATGAGACCGTGCTGGTTTTGGATGTAATTTATGGAATTAATGTTTCATCTATAAATAACAGTTCAGTCTTTTCTAGCAGCTTTGTTGTAAAACTTGTCAGATAACGTCAACTTCCCCAAGACGGCATCAAAGATCAAATGTTTAAGATCTGACAAATATATCTAAATATATACACTTTAATACATTTGTTTATGTTTATTTAAGGATAATTGCTGTAACTTGGCTGAATTGAATGCATTTCATTCATGGTTTTTGGAACTTTAAAAACTCAGTATTTTCTTCACACTGAGCACCATTTGGGTTCAGCCAAAAATAACATGATGTTGCATCAAATTATAGGAAAAACCTACAGAAAATTACACCGTTATTTGCTGAATTGGTCATCTACTCTCCTGCTTTAATCACACTGTAAACACAAACTGGAGCTGTGAGTTTTATAGAGAAAAAACAACCTGCCATACATGGAATATCATACAAGCTCCATTTGTCCAAAATGTATCATAATCACAGTGTCAAAGTGATGTCATCTGTTTAAGTTTATATACACTGTTGAATATGTTTGAGGACAAAGTTTAAAAATGTGAAAAAAAAATACTTAAAGTGCATAAATTTAGACTTTGGTGTAAAAATACTGACTCTTTTGCATAGTTTCTGGAGAACAGTACAAATGTTGAAAGATCTCATTATCTTGTGTAGTTCTTTACCAGAAGTGGTTAGAAGAAAAGCAGAAGCAGATAAAAGACCAAATCATTGTGGTGTGAGCAAATACGTCTTCATGCCTGAAACCTGAAGCTTGATTGTCACAGCTCTCTTAGGGAACTTAAAAATGTTCACACTCCCTGTGAATTGAAATACTATTGAGATTCTGATCATATAAATATATTTAACTGAACAAACCACTGTTTGACTTTATGGTACCAGCACTTTGCATATAATCATATGACAGTTGTAGGGAAACCCTGCAGTATGTAAATATTATCTTTTTACCATTTAAATGGTTTCATTTTGTTGCATCGAACCATTCGTTTAAAGTTTAACATTGACTTAAAATCTATTTTTGTATTAAATGACAAAAATGTATTTATTTTATTTTTTTACTTGAAGATACACAATACGGTATCTTGATTTCCAAGTAGGAGGTTCTTGTGTGGGCGGAGTTTGTCCTAAACATGATTGTAGGAGTTGGAATGTGGGCGGAGTTTGTCTTAAACATGATTGGAGGAGTTGGTGTGTGCGTGGAGTTTGTCCTAAACGTGATTGGTGGAATTTGTGGTGTGGGGGCTGAGTGTCCGAACGGTGAGTTTGGGATGTTTGTGGGCGGAGTTTGGCAAAACTGTGACTGTTTGGATTGACTTGTCTTGTGGGGCAATTTAAGAGGAAGTAATCAGTAAAACTGTTGTGAACATGTAAACATAATTTATTGACTTCAGATTTTGTGCAGCTAGCAGCACCTCCCTGTCTCGAGTTATGACTAAAATGAATACTTATATTTAAATAATGTAGGTTCTTCCTGGCCGTCTTGACCAAGCTACATCCTGTTGCCCCCATCTACAAACTCCACCCAAAACAATCCAAGCAATCACGCCTTAAACAAACTATGCCATTAAATGCTTGACTGTGTGTTTCTGTCTGTTAGCAAAATCTCATGAATCACTAGATGTAACTTATTGAATCTCTAATAAAACAATCATTGAATGAGCATCTACTACTGATTAAAGATTGGCGCCACCTCAACTCAAGATGGCCGTCACAACCAGCTTGAAAAAAGCCACTTTGTTAATTCTGTAAAAACATTTGGTGTGAGAGTCATCCCAAACACATATTCAGGACACTCATTGCACAGGCCTTTTAATGTCAGTAGAAAACCGTTTTATTGTCTCTGATCACTTAGACCTCTTGGCTGTTGAGTAATGCAGGACTGAGCTGTTAGCTAGGACCTGTTCAGAAGTGTTTTAGCTGCAGAACTTGATCAAAGTCTGACTTGAGCCCTGATCGTCGCAGGTCTGAAGCTCTAACGTCCTCAGATTCCAGCAGAGACGAGCTGAACCACGACCCGGCCTCGCGCCGCCAGAAACCCCACGAGGAAAACGGCCCAGTCGTTCAGGAGAACCCACATGCAGAACCCGAGGAGCCCGGGAGGACCCGTGCGGTTCCGATCCACCACCGTTCAGACCTGTTGGTCCCCTGCGCGGACCTGGTCAACTCCGAGTGGCCGAGGAGCCAGGCGGCTCGAGTCCACTCCCTCCAGAAGTCCTGCTCGGACTTTCCCGTCTGCTTGGTTCTCCTGCAGGGGCGCGGCGGGGAGGAGAGGCTCCTGGGCCACGTGCGGCTGACCCGGGTCGTGGGGCTCGGCGGCGGCCTGTTTGTGGAGTCGGTGGTGGTGTCCAGGGAGCGGCGGGGGATGGGCTTCGGTCGCATCCTGATGGAGGAGACGGAGCGCTACGCTAAACGCCGGGGCTTCAGGCGCCTGTGCCTCACCACCCACGACAAGCAGCACTTCTACGCCCATCTGGGCTACGTGCTGTCGGCGCCGGTGCAGAGCCAGGGCGCCGTCATGGCACTTGTTCCCATGGCGATGCTCATGAGGCTCTCTAGAACTTCACCTGAGGAGACGGACAGCACACACCCGCCGCTAGCAAAGATGGAGGTTCAGGTTTCACAAGAGAACAGAGACTCAGGGGGTGCTTCTGTTTTAGCATCATCTCCTACTTCTAGACCTCCTCTTCCTCCTCCTCCTCTTCCTCCGCCTCTTTCATTCATACCTTCTACTCCTCCTCTTCCTCCTCCTCCTCCTCCTCCACAGTCAGCCGGGCAGCCTGTGGTTCAAACGTTGACTGAAAGTCCCTACAGAGACGCTAAAGGACTCCCGATTTTTTGGATGCACAAAGACCTTTAATGTTCAGTCAGTATCAAGATGGCCGCCGCAGACAAACAAGTTCAGAAAATAAAAATGGCCACAATCAGTCACTTTTACAGACACTGAGCTAAAATTCGTAGTGGTAGTAGGTGAGAGTCATCCTAACACACATTCTGTCTGACAACATGACAGCTTTCATTAAAACATTGGCAATAATCATAAGCAGCCACCTGTTTGTCTGTTAGCAAAATATCTCACAAACAACTGCACAGACTTTTATTACATTTTCAGAAAAGTAATTTTTGGATGCACCTCTTCAACAGACTCACTTTTTGGGTCTACCGCATTCCAGATGGCCACTCATGCTAATTAGCGTTAGCCTAAACACAAATACCTCTGTGAATTTAGCAGATTTTTAGCTAAACTTTGGTGTGATGGTAGCTGAAAGTCCTTCTTATTCCAAGAACAGATCATGCAAGGTATCACAGTATATTATACTTATTGTTTTTCTCTTACAAAACAGCTAACTCCATCATCTATAACATGGAATTAGTTTTTCAGGAAAATGAACCCACGCATGTTATCTCTTATGATGCCAAACAACAATTTTGAATAGTTTTAAAGTGGTTAAAGTTCTATAAGATATGAGAAAAACAAATTATTCTAATAAAAATTTTAAACATAATGAAAATACGTCTTTGGTGTTTATTTGTGCATCTTTTGTCTGGGTTTTTAATCAAGTACTTCATCACTAATATCCTGTTTCAAGTTTTTGTCCTGCATTTTCTCAGTACTAAAATAAAATGTGCAAATAATACACAAAAAATAATGGAGATCAGTAGAATTTTGACAAAACCAGATGAGAAAAGCCAGCTCAGTCAGACTTTGCTGTAGAAGCCTCACAGGTCACAGGAAGTTGGACTTTCCACGTCTGAACAGTCATGATTTATTTGAAAGTTTTTACACAATCAGAGTTTGCCTAAATCACTCAGGATGTTCTGTCTTCTGTCAGGAAGGGCACAGATGAGCAGCCATGGTGCTGCCTCTGCTGCTGCTCCTCGTGTCTCCTTACTCCTTCGCCTCCTCCTCCTCACAGAACTTAACCCGCCCAGGTTTCCTCCTTCATAAAGCTCTGCCGGCTGTGGATGCCGCTGGCCTGGGTCTGCAGAACCGACCCTTCACCGTAGTGTGGAACATGCCCACAGCCAACTGTCAGAAACACCACAACATCCAGCTGGACCTGGACAAGTTTAATATTGTGGAGAACAAGAAGGAGCGCTTCCAGGGAGAGGTGATTCACTGATGTGATGAACTGATGCTAACAGAGAGACGTTCATATCTTTTCTTTCAAATCTGCTTCAGTGCCTCCACTTCTTCTATTTCAGTCTTTTCCTCACAGCCTTTTGTTACTTTTAGCCTTTACCTCCAATTCTGTTACATTTAGCTTCTAGCTAGCCTTTTGCTATGTTAGCTTTTAGTTATTTTGTACTACTTGTAGCTGTCCCTTTTTCAACTTTTAGCTTCTAGCTAGCCTCTTGCCACTTAAGCTTTTATATATCTCCTGTTACTTTAGGTTTTAAGTTAGCACTTTGCTACTTTTAGCTTGCCTTTTGCTACTTTTAGCTTCTAGCTAACCTTTTGTTACATTAGCTTTTAGTTAGCATTTTGCTATTTTTAGCTGTCCCCTTTTCTACTATTCTAGCTAGCCTCTTGCCACTTTAGCTTTTAGATAGCTCCTGTTACTTTAGGTTTTAAGTTAGCACTTTGCTACTTTTAGCTTGCCTTTTGCTGCTTTTAGCTTCTAGCTAACCCTTTGTTACATTAGCTTTTAGTTAGCATTTTGCTATTTTTAGCTGTCCCCTTTCCTACTTTTAGCTTCTAGCTCTTGCCACTTTAGCTTTTAGATAGCTCCTGTGTTACTTAGGTTTTAGTTAGCACTTTGCTACTTTTAGCTTGCCTATTGCTACTTTTAGCTTCTAGCTAACCTTTATTACATTAGCTTTTAGTTAGCATTTTGCTATTTTTAGCTCTCCCCTTTTCTACTTTTAGCTTCTAGCTAGCCTCTTGCCCCTTTAGCTTTTAGATAGCTCTTGTTACTTTTGGTTTTAAGTTAGCACTTTGCTACTTTTAGCTTCTAGCTAACCTTTTGCTACCCTAGCTTTGAGTTAGCATTTTGCTACTTTTAACTGGCCTTTTGCTACTTTTGGCTTTCTGCTACTTTAGCTTTTAGATATCCTCCTGTAGTTTTAAGTTTTAGTTATCATTTTGCTACTTTTGGCTAGCCATTTGCTAATAATTTTAGCTCTGGGCTAACGTTTTTGCCACAATTAGCTATGCTTCTTTTAACTTTAACAACTCACCTTTAGCAACCTCAGTAAAGTTCACTTTTACAGTAAATATTTTTCTCCAGTTAAAAATAAAAGCACGTTTTGGTTTGAAGCTCCAGAATGCATATGTAATAAAATCAGAACAGTTGGCTAAAAAAAAAAAAAAAAAAAAAAAAAAAAAAATGTGCATAAAGCTGCAGAGGTGGACCAACATTTTAAACAGTCAAATATAAAAACATGTTTCCAGAGAATGACCCTCTTCTACCGAGACCACCTGGGCAGGTATCCTTACCTGTCGGACGACGGCAGGCAGGTGAACGGAGGACTCCCCCAGCTGGGCGACCTCTCGGCTCACCTGTCCCTCGCAGAGACGCAGCTGTCCGTCCTGCTGCGCCCCAGCTTCTCTGGAGCGGCCGTCATCGACTGGGAGGAGTGGCAGCCGCTGTGGGAGAGCAACCTGGGCTCCAGGATGGCGTATCGGAGGCTGTCCAAGCTGCTGGTGAGGCGGGAGAGACCCGACTTGTCGGAGGAGGACGTGAAGCTGTTAGCACGGCAGAGGTTTGAGGAGAGCGCTCGGAGCTTCATGGAGGAGACGCTGAGGTTGGCCGTCAAGCGTCGACCCAAAGGATTCTGGGGCTTTTATGGGTTCCCTTCTTGTTTTAATAAACACAAAAGAAAAACAGGTAGAGCTGAACAGATCGCTGCTTTGATTTTACCTCTAATTTGATAAATAATTAATCAAATATCATATGGAGTGTTATTATTCCATAACATACAAGTTTATGTCTGATACTGAAGACTGTCTTATGGTTTGTGTGATCAGATCAAACCTACACAGGTCACTGCCATGAGGGGACCCGGCAGAGGAATGACAAGCTGTCCTGGCTCTGGACTCAGTCCACTGCTCTGTACCCCAGCATCTACCTGCCACAGAGGCTGGCAGGCTCTGCAGATGCAGCTCTGATGGTCAGGTACAAACATGACACCCTACCCCTGCCTTACTGTTAATGTAGTGGAGTTATTAAATACGATCCTGGATTAGCAGATTGGTCAGATTGCTGATTCTGTTCTTGGTATTCAGACACAGACTGCTGGAGGCTTTGAGGGTGCGCGTCCACACCACACCTGTCCTTCCTTATGCCCGACTGGCGTTCACACACTCTCTCAACTTTCTTAATCAGGTAGCAGCTCATACACACGTTCCAGTCATCATTACTGAAAACTATTAACGATGTGCTCCATACTCTAAGACTTTAAAGTGCCTGTGACATCAACATTTTTTGTAATAATACAAATGCATTTTTGGAAAAAGAACACTGAGAACATTTTACAAAAAAAAAATCATGCTGCTGAGATGAACAGTTGTTGAGATATTTGCATGTGAAGTAACAGGAAGTGATGTCAAAGGGGAATGTTGGCAGGAAAACGGAGCAAAGCTAAAATGCTCAACAGATGTTTTAGATTATTTTGAGTCACTATCAGACAAAAACAAAAAAGAGTCAGAGTTCAACTCATAATGTTTCAATAAACAAAGACCAGCGAGTTCTTTTTCTTAAAGGAGTTCCCCTTTAATGTTACTTCCTGTTTCCTTTTTGCCGAGCCAAGTTAAAAATGTAATAGGTCAGTTATGTGTCCAGATGGGTAAAATAATGTGCGGTATGCCATGTTTCTTAAATAGAGCAAAGTTTTCTTTGACTTTTTGTATCTGAAGTATAAGCATGTCACAGGCACTTTAAGTGTGTGTTTTTGTGTGTGCAGACAGACCTGGAGCACACACTCGGAGAGAGCGCATCACTTGGCGCAGCTGGAGTCGTGTTGTGGGGAGAGATGAAATTTGCCAAATCCAGAGTATGTGGGACAATTCATCATCTCATGTTGGTTTGTTTGTTTCTGCGGAGGTTTAATCTCGTTTCCTTTCTGCCGCATTCCAGCAACAGTGCATCCTCCTCAAAGATTACGTCCACGGCACACTGGGTCCGTTCGTCCGGTCGCTGAGCTCTGACACGCGGCGCTGCAGCATCCAACGTTGCCATGGCAAAGGGCGCTGCACCAGGCGACACCCTGGCTCCGGTCTGAGGCTGTCCTCAGCTTCTGGCCGCTCCTCCGGCCCTCGTGAGGCTGATGAGTCCGGCAGCAGCAGCAGATACTTTCAACGACACTTTGTGTGTCAGTGCTTTCCAGGCTGGACCGGACCCGAGTGTCACGAGGAGAGTGGACGGAACCACAGCTGACCCAAACTACTCCATCAAAGAGCCTTCAGTCAGCACTCAGGGTTAAAAATCAAACAACTAATGGGTACAAATCTCTGCACCACTTCTTGGTAGTAATATTAAAAATAAACTTGTTTAAATCCTTCACTGTTTATGTCACTTATTGAAAATAAAAGATACACATTTATCTTAAATGTTGATAACTTACAAAAAGATGAAAAATCTAATCTATCTTTGATCTAAAGTGAAACATCTTCTGAAATGTACTGTTTACTTGTTTATTTATTATAATCATCTTTAATATAAGTTTTAAAAAATCTATAACATTTGGGTGCAATGACTATTTTAAATAACTGAAAAGATTTGTAGAATAGGCCGCAGCTCGATGATCGACTTTGTTGTCGTTTCATCTGACCTGCGGCCGCATGTTTTGGACACTCGGGTGAAG
>JAUBOC010000181.1:19951078-19972592 GCA_032275365.1 Anablepsoides cearensis | reverse complement strand
GTGTTTGGACTGCTTCTAGAAGCAGTGCAGACCCAAAAGTAAGTTTAAAAACATGAAAAAAGTGAATTTTGCATAATTGGTGCCCTTTAATCACACAAGCGGGGGGCGGTGCAGGCGGACCTTCAGCTGCTGAGGGGAGGGGGCGAGGTGCAGGCACAATGTTGTCTGCAGCAGAATCAGAAGAAAATGAGGATGTTTTCTTTAACATCCTACAGACTGACTTGGTAAGTAAATTTTATACTGAGTTCTTGAAAAAATCTGTAAAACACGAAAAAATTGGTGAGATTGCTCAACACATCTCTATACCATACCGTACCGTACCATATCATACCATACCAACTTTATTTGTAAAGCACTTTAAACACTAACAGGACCAAAGTGCTGCACACAGCCATAGAATACAATACAATCATAAAATAGAAAAATAAAAGACTAAATAGAGGAGGAGTCCAACGCTTTTTGCTCTCTCTCCAGAACCTACCCCTCCTTTCCTGCTTTGCAGCTTTTTCAAGCCTTTCTTCACCTATCATCCGAAACAAAAAGGAACTATAGATCTGGTCAACTGGTCTCTGAACGCAATTGACACGATTTTTTCCACATTAAGATTGGAACGAGGGGAACGTAGCTGTCCCAGTGGAATGGTTGCTGCTGGTCGGGTCAGTGGCTCCTGGGGCTGTACCCTGATCTGTTTGGCACCACTTTCCGTTGAAGACGTGGAAGATTTGTATACATTTGGATTTATGATAACTGGATTCCTGCTGATCGGCTGTGGCAGAGTTCTGGGTTATCAGAAAATAAAAGCGATCCTGACAGCAGTCCGGGCCTGTGAGAACCTGTCAGAGAAAATGGATGGAATCTCCCGCTCTGGAAACGTGCAGACTCAAATACTGGGGGAGTTAAGTCGCAAACTGGATGTGATTCTGATGAGAATCGCTGCCCAGGAGCTTGCCTCCAGGATGTAAGGATTACACCTGGGTAAAGTTTTAGACAGTGAGAGGTGAGAAGACACAGAATTCGGAACATTTGGTATTTTTCGCCTTTTTCAGAAATGCAGTGAGACTGAAAGCAGCAAGAAAATTTAAAGCCACTTGTCCCAAAACAATTGTCTTTATCTTTGTGGAACCCAGCTCCTGGCCTTCGGTTGGCAGGTTAACTATAAATCCCTGGGAGGACATCTCAACAAGGGCTTGAGGTCCCCCCCTCCATCATCTGTGTGGGAGCAGTCGGATGGTCGTGTGGAGGAAGGAGAACCTCTGAACTCTAAACTGAGCATGAGACGAACAAGATCTAGTCTCTAGACTCTGGCGGGGCCTTGGATCGGTTCCAGCACGGAGAATTAACCTGAAACGTCACCGGCTCCACTGAACCCTCGCCCCAGTCCAATGTGTTTGACCCCAAGCGTTTTGTGTGTGCATATGATTCTGTATTTATGAGTAAATATAGGATCAGAGCAACTTTTTTAACTCACCTATCCTATTGTGTTTTTCCAAACTGCAATATGGTAGTGCGACCGTGTTTGCACAAGACCTGTTCATGTTAATGTATGTCTCTCTCTTGAACGGGTGTTCTTAACTGCAATTTCGTTCTGCACTGCATCTCTAATCTTGTGTGTGAACGACAATAAAGCGGATTCTGGTTCTCTGATTCTGAATAATGGCAGTCGATTGTGTGTGTGTTTTGTAAGACTACAAAATTTTATTATTTTTTTGTATAATTTATGCCTACATTTTTAGTTACCTAATGGCCATAATTAAAAGCACATTTAATATTTTCTTCAGACCATCTCTTCATGTCTGCTGTGGTTCAGCTTCTTCAGAGAGATTTCTTTATTGGCTAATTCACCTCAACGTAATGACTAGACACAGTAGCCTATTTACATGCTTGTACGGGATTATCGTGTCATTGAGAGGCTTGGTAATTAAGTGCAAAAGCACCAAGGTCCCAGAGTTGGTCAGTAGTAGAAGTGACGGAGCCATGGCACCGGGCCGCAGTAGCAGAAGGCACCGAAACAAAACGAGCTGGCAAAGAGTTTTGTTTGAAAAACAGTCTTCTTGGACAGAAAGCTGAAAATTATTAGCTGTTCCTGCTGACTGGCTGTGGTAGCTCAGTATGGCTTTCTGGCAATCGCTGCATGTTTTGAGAAACACAGACATAACGATGAGGAGCTGTGACAGATGACTGAAATACTCATGCATGCTACAGATAAGATATCACCAATATAGTTAATGATTGTACATTTTATTTGTTGAATGTATTATCCTAGTCATTATCAGCCACTCAAATATTCACAGGAAATTACTCTGCTAACAAGTCTGTTTTACTTGATTGTAATTCTATAGGTTGGCTTGTTCTTTTCATTGTTCTTATATAAAGTTGAAGGACAAGCTAATTTATTGTCAATAAACTGCTCCTCTAGCTCATCTCATTGGGAGGAACATTGAGCATGAGCCAAATACTAATCTCATTTTGCAGAAGAGCAATTAAAAATTGGTTTTACTACACCAATTAAATACAATATGTCACAGCGCAGTGTGAGAACAAACTGAAGGAACATTGATAGTCACTCAGGTAATTACTATCACAATGCCTAGGAAGGCCGCATCTTAGAAAAAAGCAATAATTGGAAAAAGTTCCTGTTGTGTTTTCATAATCAGGATTCAATTGTTCAGAAGCAGGAAGACAGCAGGCAGTGTGGCTTCATAATAACAATGAAAAACTCACTAAATCGTGCAGCGTTAACTTTATCTAAATATCTGATGGAAGTTTACAATATTTAAAGATGACAGCTTCAATATTCCCTCATGTGAATCATTTGTCCCAGCTATTTTACAGTGAGTCAGAATATGATGTGAGCGTTTATCTCAGCAGCATAATGTAGTGGTCGATGTATTACAGTAACGCCCTCCTACTTCATAATCAGTCAGTTATGAAGACTGCTTTCTTGAGCAGACACAGCAAACCTATGATGCTTCAAAATAAAAAAAAATCTAAAAGAGCAAAATCAAACCTATATCAATCAAACTAAAATAGGCTGAATGATAAATACTGAACCATCTCTGCAATGCATTTCATGATTGTGAGTTTTCATCCAAGTTGTAAAATTCAGTAGAATTATTTAGTACAGGTTACTTTTTATTTAACAGTTATTTCAAAATCCAGTTAATCTTAAAATACTGCTTTGCATAAAAACAAACAAGGCCCTCAGTGTTAGAGTGATATGCTAAAATGTGTGTGAGAGTTTCAAAGCTGCTGCATTTTGAATGAGTTTTGTTCTCCTTGTGCAGGAAATTCCCCACAACTAAGTGTTAAATTAAACCAAAACTAAGAATATACAGCAGGATATTATTGTACTGAATAAAACTGATTTAGTATTTTCTCATTTTCATTTAAATTAACTGTTAGATTTAAATACTTCTTTTGCACATTACAAAGCCTGCATGAAACAAACATTTTGATTGCATGACGAAATGCCACCACAGTTATAGTTCCTGCAAAAAGTGAGGGGGAATGCAATTTGAAAGAGCGAGGTGACGATGGCGAGTTGTAATGTCGACGAGTGGTTTTGGGAAAATTGTGGCAGCCCAATAGAATCCCTGAAATTTGAGCCTCTGATCTGAGAGGATATCAATGTAAAGCAACTGTCGAGGGGGGCCACCGTGTCAAAAAGACACAAGTGCGTTGAAATCGGCAAGAGCTATTGCAGTTTTGAAAGATGGTCACGTTCAGATTGTTGGTGTTTGTGGCACTGCAAACAATAGCGTTTGTGCTGGCACTGTTGTCAAACATGCAAAAGTCAAAGCAAGCATGAAGCAACAGAACTATGGAGTGTTCATTGCACTGATTGAAAGTGGTAAAATCCTTCAGACCTTTTGTGAATTCCCAGCAGGGTAGGTTAGTTGTTCTTGTCTTGTTTTCATCACACTTCTGACTCAAGAGTCAGAATTAAACGTCTGTGTCAATGCCATTGAACTTCTCACACCAAAACATGCTGAACTTTAGACTAATTTTGTGTTTATTATATTCTGTTTTTTGTCAGAGGGAAATCGTAACGGTGAAGCACGTTGAGCACAATGAGCTCAACTTTCTTAGAGGAATTTGATAAAAGGAGCAAGCTTCTCCTTTACCTTTTACTTGGTTACGTTGCCTCAAACAATTATGTGCAAGTCACTTTTCCTCATTGCTATGGTTGGAAGGAATGTAAACACCCGACTCATACGGCGAATAATCCCCCTTACTTCCGGTGAATGCGTGAAAACCGCGTGTGCGCATGTGTTATGACTGAAATGTGCAAAACGAGTGAAGAAATCTATTGGTTTGTTTACTACTGACTTCTAAAAAGCACTACACATTTTATAGTCTTTTCTTAGGTGAAACATGATAAAGTTTTATAAACCATTGTGTGATTATTTTGTGAATAAACTGGTGAGTTTATGTACAGATTGGTCTAAGTGGCTGTCACAGATGCCAGTGCAGAAGATACATGCTAGATTAGATACATGCCTGATTCACTTCCAACACTTAATTGATCCGTTGTTTTTACATTAAGGCAGACAATCTGTACAAGGTAGGGTGGCCCTTTTAGATGATGCAATGACAATAGGCAGAGTCTGGTCCTGAAGATGAGGTTATAATGAAGTGATTTCCTGATTTCAGGGCTGAATGCAGAGACAAGCTACAAAGCTAATAAACCTGCTTTTCAGTCCAGCGCTGGTGGTTGTATAACTCTTTTCACATTCAAACATTCGACTATTGGTGCATTGTCTATCTGGTTACAGACACATATTAAGGTAAATAAACATGCTTAAATTACTTATTATCTTTCAGGAGTATTCCTATCAAAACATATTTGTTGGCATTTTTGTTGCAGAAGTGTGTCAGTATGTCAGCATAAATCCACTTCTCTAACAAAGTGGAAATAAAGACTATACTGATTGATTAGAACCAACACATGGTGTTATTCTGCCATATGATTGTGCTACTTTGAAAATGAAGCAGGCCACATCAGCTCAGCCTACTTTAAATATTGAAATGTAATCTGATGCAATAAACTTATATTGCTGTAGGAGAACACCTCTTAGTGTCTGGAGGGGTTAATGTGTCACATAATGATCTGAATTAATCAAAAGGCTCCACACTGACCAGTTAATGTCATTTCTTGTAGCCAAGTGGGTGTCTGGGGAAAGAGGTGCTCAATGTGATGTGGGCGTAAAACAGAGATGCTAATCTATACTCTCTTTGTTTCCCTCCCACCTGCTCCATCCTCTCTTCTGTCCTTTGTCTCTCCCTCCCTTGGTGGCATCCCTTTGAAGAAATGAACATGCGCTCTTCAAAGTCATAGGTTATTAGATTCATAAAAGGCCATTGCTTTTAAAGTCAGGCAGCTCTGCCGCCCTCACTCTTGTGGTATGAATATAGACAGCAGGAACTCCTGGGCAGAATTATATGCTTGTCCTGCACAAAAAAGACTTCACATACAGCCATATTGATGGGATTATACACTTCTCAGTGCTGCCGAACGTCAGCAAAGTAAGCTAAGTAAATATAGCAGTTTCTTTCATAAGTGGTCATTAAGATAAATTGTTGTTTCTTCATTACAGAACAATTGACAATACATAAATGGTCTGATTTCATAGTTTTAATAGAGTAGAGTACATTCAATTCACTCTTTCAGATTAATTTTATTTATGCAACACAACTTTCAGACAAATTTATTTTAAAGAAATGTTTTTTTCAAGCTCAAAATCATTTTTGAATAATACATTAAAAACAGAAAATGTTAGTACATTGTTAATAAAAAATATATAATAATATTTTCTTAGGACTGAGATGATTCTATGAATATTTGTGAATTTGGCACCGTCTGAGAATTGCATCTCCTGTCAAAGTGCAAAAAAACATAAACCTGTTCTAATGCATTAAATTCTACCATTTTGTCAAATCCATTAGCATTGGAGATAACCATGAGATGTCCTTCAGCTGTGGTGGCATAATGTGTGAGATGCAACACTATTTGGGGCTGGCAGTGACTGATGACTTATTTTTGAGCTTTCACATGTGTAGAAATAAAATAAGGCTCAGGATTTTTCTGTTTTGTGTTGTTTTTTATACCATTCAAAAAAAAATTTCAAAATAGAAACTAGACTTTTTTATTTATTTTTTTTATCAGCGACCAAAACTAGCCTTGATACTTCAAACAAACCCTGTTCCAAATAACAGTTTGAAAACAAAAATCAAGATCGGTATTTTCCCTTACAAACAGCTTTTTCTCTAATTTTGATGAATTACAAGTGTGAGGTACTTTTCAATTCAAAGCAGTTTTATTTTTAATACGGAACTGAAACTAATGGTAGCATAAATAGTCCATCCATCAATATAGACCACTTCAACTTGCAAAATGTTCAATACTGTGATGGACAGCTACATTAGTATTACTGCTTTTCTGATTTCAAAATATCACATTCTTAACAGTTAGTTAGTTTGAGACTGGTCCTAAACATTTAGCAGCAAAGAGTGTGGCTTTATAGAAACTATAACTGTGGTTTGACTTTCATTAAAAAATAATTATAATAAATACTGCTTATTCAACATTAAAATAAAAAAATATATATTTTGCAGTGATTGTATTTTTTTTCCTTTGTGCTGAATTTGCACAGATTTGATTCTTTATTTAGGTTACTTAGCTGGAACACCCATCTTGAAATAGGCTGGATCTAAAGATTTTTTACTGTTTCTTTTTAGCCCTAGCCAAAACATGATTATAGTTTACCACTGACTTTTAATTATTGTTTCTGTCCTTCATTTCCAGGTATATTTGATTTTTTTTTTTTCTCTGTGGCTTTCTGTATGGTGCTGCAATAATAACAAATTAAATCATCCCCCAAAACCCACTAAATCAACAGCTAACATTAAGCCATGATACAAAAAGATAATTTTGGAAAGCAAAAAATAAAAACAAAAATAAAATCACTTCAAGATTGAGACATCTGTCAACGAGTGTTTAGTTCATCTGAAATGTTCTTGAAAACGTTCCTAAAACTGCAGAGAATAACATCAATGGTCTCCGAGTTCTCAAACAGAAAGAAAAAAAATCCAACCAAGTGGATAAGCTGCAGGGTTAGAAAACAAAGGCTCAGACATGTTCAAGTTAAACTTTTGTGCAACCAGCAATTTTCTCTTCTGTTCAACTTCATGTGCTCAACTAACATTTGTCAGCAGGATGTCTTACTCATATACAGAACATTAAGTGTTTTCAGCAAGCAGTAGTTTTGTTACAGTTGTCAGTAAGAAAAAGTTGGAGCTGATAGCAGTGCTGAAATAAATAAAAATGCGTAATTAAATACCGATTAAATATGTTGTGCGTAAATAAGTTTAAAATCACATGTTAAATCTTACAAAGCCGAATTGTTAAGTTTCTGTTTTCGAAAGTTTGCACAAACTTGTCATAATGTTGCTTCATCAAAGGTGAGAACAAAGTAAATCAGACTGTGTGAGGTACCAAAAAAAAAACTGAGATACCTTGAGGAAGTGAAATCATCTGGAGTATTCTCCATCTTTTACTGCCAAACTTGAAGGTAGAGTTTATGATTGATGGTGAAAGTGTGTGCAAGACCTTGGGAAAAGTTAAAATAACTTTGGCGTCCCTCATGTTTAACAGTTCGGCTTTAAAGGAAACATTTCAGACTGGATGGCCTGCAAACACAAACGTATTGCCAAAAACAAGTTTGTTGTTTTTTGTTTTTTTTTTTTGTTCTCAGGACTTTGTGAGGAGAGACAAAAACAGGCAAGAAAAATGAGATCCCGCCTTAGGTATTGATTTTGTACAACATTAGAGTCTACTAAAGTCCCATAAAAGCCCCCCTTGCACTAACAGCCTTGACGTTTGTATTAATACGTGATGGGAGGGGCTCAGTGAGTTTTCAATGTACTGCGTCTCTCCATGGTCACGTAAAGAGAGTGAAAGATAGATCTATACATTTTACAGACACCTCCATCAGTTAACACAGTGGACTGTAGATGGTGTTGCAGTGTAATGGATTTGTACTTCACCTAATGGGTGCACTGCAATCCATCTACCAATAAAGTGAAATTGCAGCTCTTTCACAGGAGCAATTAACTTATTATTTGGTCATCTACTCCAACCAGTAAGATGTCACAAAGTAAGCATTTAATTAGTACAAAAAAAAGAGTGAGTTGAGAAACTATTAGGAAACTTTAATTGTATTTCCTTGTATTGGCTGGGAACATCCAATTCTACTGTAGTCCTCAGTGCTTCTAATCACAGCACAGGGGGTTGCGGATGAGAAGCTCCAACAAGAAACGCCAGTGGGTGAAATGTCTCATGCAAGAGTTACCTGACTAGACTGCTTATGTTGTTCCTTCCTACTTGTGCTGCAGAAGTTAGAGATTTAAAACCTCTACAAAAAAATCTATCTACCTAAGACATGCAAAAACAGCTCATAAACGTCACTGATGCTTTCAAAAATGATCACTTGTTATTAGGGTTGGGCATTGAGTCTCAAGTATTAGTTGGGATTTAAACTATTGTGTTGATTCTCCCAGAATCAGTTGAATTTTTACATTTTATTGACTAGTTTCAATAACCAGTTTGCTGACTGGTGTGTGCTTAAATTGACAGTGTGTGGTTTTTCAAAATAAAGTTCTCTTGTGACTTTCACAAGAGAACCTTATTTTTAAAAATATGTTTTTTCTTCTCAAGGGGGTACATGTACATGTAGTGGTTAATACCAATACAAGGGTAAAAACAATTCCAGGGACCCCCTCATTAACCCCATGCTGTTTTAAAAGATAGTTTATTGTCATTTCAACCCCTAAATGCCATGGGAATAAATCTGCGTACGGTTCATTCTTTGTTTTTTTTATTTCAAAATAAAATTGCACAAACAAAACAAGCAAGTGTTTATTTTGTTTTTCTGTTTTTAAGACCTAAATGTAAACATGCAAAATCGAATTAATAGAAAACCAACAGCGTTTAATTTTTGCTTTAGCCATCTAAATAAAAAAAAATGGTTGTTGTTTTAATATGTAGCGATACCAAAAATGAGGTTTCACCAAAGGATATTTTATCCATAGTCCTAAATAATAGGCAATGGCTGCACTTGAACCATTTTCTGCATTCCATATCAAACTTTTTGAGAGAGGAAAAACACACTCTGAAATCAGTAATGCTTTGCGTCTCCATGGAACTCCACATTACTTTATGAATGTCGGAAGGTTTTGCATGGAGCACAATGTGCCAAGACACAACAATGTGTCAGACACATTTGGAAAGTGCTGTACTTTCTTCAGTTTACCAAGTAAGTATTAGAGTTTATGAACATTATACTGTGATAAAATGAGCAACACTTGTAAATACATGCTAGCTGACGTTAGCATTCTCTAGGCATTGTTTATACATGGTGTATTACAGTAAAGGACCAGCAGGTGTCCTCTTGCAAGGCCAAAATGATAACACCTTATTAGAAAAAACAGCCATCTAACAAATAAATGTTAACTTCTTTGTAACATTGAACATGAAATATGCATTTTGAATAGAGGTTATAGAAAGTAAACTGAAAGAAGCATTTTGAGGTACTTTGACTTGCTGTTTTATCCTAATTCCACAGTAAAACTATGACATATTTATTCTTGATATTTTATAGGTTTGTTAAAGTAATAAGTATGGCATAAATGTAGATGTTTATAGTTATGCATTCTCTCATTGTTTTTTGACTGCAGAGGCACTTTCTGTTTCTCTTATTGTAATACACCATGTATGAACCACACCAATCTTTAAGAGAGAGCTAATGTTGCCTGGTAGGACCTCAGTACATCAGATCAGGTTTTACATTTGTGTGTGTGTCAGACAGGACCATCCTACGAATGAAGATTTATGACGGGATACTTGTCATCTATTGGGATACAAGCTGGAGAAACCAGAGTTGGTAGGGTCTTAAGAGAGGTGCACCAGCCTTACCATCATTTGCGTCAACATGTGAGTGAAACTGGCAATTTTATATTAAACAGTGGACCAACTCAATATCAATCACTGCTTTTCAACCGTATTTATTATCGATGTTTGATTGGAAGCAGCTGGAGCTGATGCTCTGAGTGATTGATTCGTTGATTCTTCCTCTCATTGTGAGTTGGCTTGAGTTCACTTCAAAACGCAGACTGGTTTTAACACAGCTGCTGGCAATTCCCATCTCCCCTGCACGCTGCATTGACGGGGCAAGGTTGGACAAAGAGTGAGCGGCACTTTGTGGTCCCTGAAGGCAACTTGCACACATGATCACACAACTGTTCATCATCCGTGGCAGACATATGAGAGATTGTCATGTGTCATAAAATTTGATGGAGAAATTCAGAACATTAACCTAGCCACACAAAAGGCACATCATCATCCACAAAAAAAAAAAAAAAAAAAAAAAAACAATCCCCTACTACTTACCAAAATCAAATTTTATTCTAGATACAATCCATGGACCAGGTTGTTGCACTGGAGGCATAACCCTAAATATGTAGTTAAATATTTCATGATGGGCTGGCAGCTGCTGTGGATCAGTTGCCTTGAATTAAGGAGATGGTTTGAACGTTGAAGCTGAATTCCAGCAGCTTTCTAAGCGTAGCACGGCAGGAAACTATCGAGGAAGCAAAAAAAAGACGATCTGATTACCAACACTTCTGAAGTATTATATGGCTTGCTATGTCTTGGTTGTTTAATTTAATAAAAGCAACCTTGAATGTTTTGGATTTTTGCTGGAAACGTAAAGCTCTTTGGCTTTAAAGATTTTTGAGATGTATTGTAAGTTGAAGCGTTATTACAGCCAGATTGAGTGGAGATGTTTTAGATTTGTTTGTTGTAGGAAATTCAAGCTTCTTTAATACTACAAGGGTACAGTTCCTTTCCTTTGTTGCTTTATCAAAATATGGAGTAAAAGCCTGAAATTTTCACCATAAAATAATGTTCTGTGTTATTGGTGCCTAGATAATAGAAATTATTGTTAAAAAAATTGACATTTGACATTAAAAAACATTTCATTTGACATTTTTTTGGCTTAAAGGCCCTGTCACATTATGTTTTAGACAAATTATATATACTAACTTTTTAGTCTAAATAAAAGATATATATTTGATCATTTTGTTATCATTACAGAGCTTTAAGTTGTTTTTTTTAATTCTATCTTTAATGTAGATGTCTTCAAAATTTTCATAAGTTGGTATAAGTTGTCTAAAACATTATAGTGTGACAGGCCTGTATTGAGTTAATCAAATACTTACTGTATATCCTGGTGGACAAATGTAAAAGTTCAGTTTCCAAGATGAATAGATTTGATTCTTAACAAACAAAGTTTTAACATCTGCATCTCTTTATACTAATGGGAACTTCCCCTTCTTTTATCTGAACCCTTGAGTCGTGACCTTCACTTACTGGGTTTGGGTTGAAACGTCTCGCAAAGTGTGTGTGTTTGTGTGGGTGTGTGAAAGGCTTCCTTTCAAATGTTTAACTAAATAAGGTTCAATGAAATGTGGTCAATAACCTTTCATACTTTTTTACATTTATGTTCTCCCCTCAGCATTAAAAGTCTCTGTCTGCCTTTATTTAATTTTATTGTAATTTTTGGCCTTTACCATGAAAGAGCATTTTGTATGTTTGTGAGTCAGTGTCTGGGCCTATAAAACAGATAGTTACTGAAAAGACAGCTGCACTTTAAGTCAGTTTATCTCTATTCACCTGTCCTTTTCAGAACAATCTTTTTGTTTTACCCTTGAGCGTTGTTGAAAAGTTATTAAATAGAAGAATCAGGTTTGTGACTGGCTTTTTAAATAAGCTGAATTAAATTGACTGTAGGAAGTGAGAAGTGTAAAAACTAATTACAACCTGGTTTTAAAAAATAATTAATGACAATTTGGGAGCCACGCCCCTTTCCCTCTCAGCTGTGTTTTAGCTCTGCAGTCGGCATGCAGAGTAATTGGCACATAAACTGACAGTGATTAAATAGAGACTCTCGCAGACCATTAATGAGCTTATTTGAGTCATTATAGGCTTAACTGTCAGTTCAATATGAAAGATTAGTTCCCATTCATCTTGTGTTCTTTGGATGATTTGCTCATGACACCAAAATAATTCCAGTTCCAATTTCTACATTAGTCTTTCTTGTCTTTTTCTCACTCAATTATTTCATATTATCTAACTAAAATATTCTAACATTTTTGATCTGTATTTCCTCTCATCCCAGACATCATATGATTAATATAGTTTGTGGCTTAACCACTTATTCAAAATAACTTTTTCTTAGTGTGTTTTAAAATCCTCTTTGAGGTTTTTAAGTTTTATGTTTTTTTTAATTCCTTTCATCAGTTTTGTGTTTGTGTCAGCATGTACACATTTGCCTGCATGTATGCAGCGTGTGTTTGCTTTAATAATCTATGCAGCTGAGCATTTAGTGATGTATGTGATGCATAATTCATTGGAGAGAAATGGGATGTTCTTTCATTAGCTGAGTGTAATGCTGCTGTGAACGCCACCTGATATTACACTGTTCAGTGATTCGTACAAGGCTATCATCTAAGTATTTTAAAAACACGGTGTTCCGTAATTTTGTCTATACTTTTGCCATGACATCCGAAACAATGTTTCTTGCTATATAAAAAAGCAGCAATAATAAAAGTACACATGAAAACATTATATTTCTGTATTTAAGCATGACCTAATGTGACAGAGGTCAGTTCCAATGTCTGGTGGTCATTAAAGTGCCTGTGATGTCAAATTTTTGTATTAAATATAAATGCATTTTTAGAAAGAGGACATTGATAAAATATTGCAAAAGAAATTTCATGTCGCTGAAATGAACAGTTGTTGAGATATTTGTCTTTAAAATAACGGGAAGTGATGTCAAAGGGGAATGTCTGCATGTGAACAGAGCGCTGCTACAACAGCCAACAACCCAGACTGTAGAGATGAATCTGATGTTTTTTAAGATTATTTTGAGTCTCTATCAGAGAGATGAAGAAGAGTTAGAGTTCAAATAATATTGTTTCAATAAACAAAAACCAGAGTTTTTTTTCTTAAAGAGTTCCCCTTTGATATCACTTCCTGTTTCACTTTGGCTGAGCCAAGTTCAAAAGAAAATATAACAGTTATGGGACAATATGGGTTAAATCGTGTGTATTATTCCAACTTTCTTAAATATAAAGATGTTTTATTTGACCTTTTGTATTTGAAGAATATGCATGTCACAGGTACTTTAAGGAAGGTTACTGTCGTCTTCTTAGTCACAGAAATAATGAAAAATAGTTGCTAAATAAATAGTAATAGATTTATTGTCAAATAGTTTATTCACTTCATCAACTTTGAACACTCCGCATTTAAAGAATACTCAACTTTTCTTTCTTTTTATATAAAAATAGGCAGATCTTGTTCCCTTCTTTTATAATTTGTTCAATATTTGGTCTGGCGTCAGACTTGTTACTGACCAAAGGCGTCCATTAAACTTTATTCAGTTGTGTTGGCTTCAGCACTGAGTGCAGAGAGAGAAAGAAGAGAAAATGAAATATACTGTATTGAATGTGTTTTTTTGGTGCATGTGCATTAATTTTGGTCTGTCAGGCTTGTGTGTGGAGGCATATGTGGTTATTGTGGTTTTGGCCGAAGAGTGTTCGTCAATCCAGGGTGGGTTTTAGAGGCTGAACAAGGACAAACTATATGTGTGCTTTATAAATGAAGCATTGCGATATACCCTTGATTCGCAAAGACAAACAAGCTGAGCACCACATACTGAAGGACACACAAACCGTTTCAAGTCCGAGCTGTCTTTACTCTGAGTTATGCAGTGTGTATGGACACGGTCTAAACATGCGAGTGTGTGATCATCTTTCTGCACGAACATTAAGATTCAGCTGATGATGTGTGTCCAGCAGCAGCAGTGGGCTTTATGTACCGCTTCACTTAAAAAGAGATGTGTGTGTATGTGTTGCCCGAACGTCCCACCTCATGTTTATTCATCAGCTGCTCAAACTTCTCTGCAGCACTTAACTCCGTGCACTTTGATCTCTGAATCACTCAAACTGCTGAGTCAGGCTAAAAATAAAGAAACACACACACAAACACTCTGCAGAATACTGAACACGCTGAACTTAATAACCTGTTTAAATAAACTGTACAGGAACCGTTTTGCTTTAAAGTTTATATGTGCAGAATCTCGTGTCAGCTTTCCAAGAATGTTCAGAAACCTATTAGGTGAATTGGTAAGCCTTTATTTGTCAATGACTGTTTGGTGCAAGAGGCTTTAAGACAAATTGCCAACCAACTAAGCAACCATCCATGTTTGCGAACCGTAATGTAAACTCTACAAAGAAAGGCCGGGATATGATCCCGTGACTTCCTTGCTGTGAGGCAACAGCTCAAACCACTGCTCCACTGTTCTGATGACTCTTGATTGTCTTTCAGTTGTGATTTAAAATTTGCATGAAATAAAAGCTAGGACATAAATAAGAGCTAACATTTATTGTTTTTATCGTTGACAAAGTCTTAGGGTGTATTCACACCTGACACAGAGTTTGTTTCCCCCGTTGGTCCAGACCTTTTATGCAGGCGTGAATACACTCATGCAAACCCTGGTGCTGATCAAACAACCGGACTGAGACCCTCGTTTTGAGGTGGTCTCATTTCGCTTCCAAACAAACTCTGGTGTGGTTTGCTTCTGGTGTGAACACAGACCAGACTCAAACCAAACCAACTATGAAACATGCGCCTTTTGGGACTTCACGGACTTCTCCTCTGGGTTGCAGCACACATTTGCGCTGCTCCAAAATTTGAATATTATTGCAAAACCACCATCAAATTAGCTGCTTTTGATATTTTAAATGGTATTGCAGTTGTACTATCAGCACAAATGTGTACATCAGAACCGCAGCACGCAGGACTTCCATGTTTTTTTCTGGGTCTGTGGGCTAAGTCCCACCCCGTCCTTTCTTTCCAGTGGAAACATTGATCATCACTCTCATGGCTTTGTTTACAAGTTATAGTTTGTTTGCAAAAAAACACAATGTGAATGCAAACTGCACCAATAAAAAAAAAAAAATAAAGTCCACTTTTGGTCCAGAGGCCAAACAAGCGAACCAAAGGACTTTCCTGGTTTTTATTCTCATATTAAACACATTAAATTCAAATATCAAACAGAGTATCACAATTAAAAAAATGTCTGGGTGAGGAAACTCAGTAGGTAACATTTAAATACCGGATGCTGTAACAAAAATGACAAAAATACATAATTTTTTATTTTATTTGATGAGTAAAACACCCTCACATATTTAGTATAATGAAAAACAAAACCTGTGACATTCTTAATTACAGTTTAAGAGTTATTTGCCAGTTCTCAAGCCAATATGTATTTAAGTTTTCTACCTGCCAAACGCCCGCAGGTGTGCTTTTCATAGTGAGCAACCAAATTTTCTTTAGTATCAGTATCATTTAATCCTATCAGGTTGCATCTTGTTTTACACGTGTAGTAATCAGTGTGTTTTTTGGTGGTTTCATGTTTGTACAAGTCTTTAATTGCATTTAGTAGATAACTGCTATTACCTGCATGAGAGGGGTAACAGAAACTCATAATGGAAATGAACAAAGCCTGAGGTTGTGGCAGACTTTTTCATTAATATGTAGAGTTCATGGTGAGCTCCTGCCTGCTGACACATGATATCCTGTGTCATTTTTTATATTTGGGGATTCCCTAAAGCTGTTAGTCATGTTTACCAGCAGCAAAACTGTGTTTTACCCTCTCAGACACAAACACAGGCATGTGACTAATATAAAAATACAATTTGTTTTATTGCTAAAGTGTTTATTTGAAGCACTGACATGTTTCTGAGAGATTAAGGCCTAGAGTCAAATATGTCCTCTGCTGATGCACAGATTTTGTAGAGTGGACATACTCTTACTTTTTGTGTTTCAAGAATAAGAAGCAACATAAACAAATGCACATAAAAGAGATAATAGCCCTTGAGGGGTAAAATAATTCCTGTAAATGAATGGCCGTTTCAGGCGGCTGGTTTTTGTAGCGGTTTTATTGCCACAGCATGTGTTTCTGTTTATGCTACTTAAAAGGATGTATTTGTAGATTGTTGCACTTATTTGCAAAATCCTGTGTTTGGGATACACTTCTTTATTCTCCTGTGGAGAAGCAGATGCAGCAGTGACAACTCGGGTGCCTCAGATTAATGTTTTTGATAAAAAAAAGAAGATAAATATGAGCTGTTAATTCTTTGCCCAGGCTGAAGTCAGAATTCAGTTTAACTGAAGAGCCATCCCGGAGAGCCATTCAGCCAAAACACAGGACATAAAATACAGGAAAAGGTTGATGTCAGATTTCCATAAATTATATGACACCAGTTTTGAATTGTATTAAAACCATGTGAGCAAAATCCTGTTTTGGAAACAGGTTTTAATTCAAGTAGTGGCCATGAAACAGACTGCGACAGAGTCTTGCTCTGAGGTTTTTAACTCCACTCCTCAACTCTCTCTGAAACACACAGTGAGCCAAGTGGTGAGAGCAGAATGAATTGCATTCGTGACAAAATGTCCATTACAAACTTAAACGTTCCTCAAAGCCAACACTAAATCTACCCTTCAGCATAATGATACCAGATCAGAAATTCCAGCAGTGATTTGTATATCCTTTTAAAAGTTTCACCCAAAAGCAAAGGATTTATGAAAATGTTTTTGTCTGCATGCTAGTATTATAGTCCACCTAACCCAAGACCAGAGTGAGACAAGACTTTTAGGGCAAGACTGAGTCAAGACCATAAAAAAGGAAACTAGTGCCCTTAAACATACAGTATACTGTACACATGTACAACTTAATATGTAATATTGACTAAATCTGTTTGTGTGAGGGCCTGGTAAAGAATTTTGTAAAGAGGGAGATTGCTAACGTTAGCTAGCTTTACTAAAATCGCTAACTTTTCTTTATGCTTCCTTTCTAAGTGATAGTAGTTTCTGAAAGTCACCGTCTCTAAAAGTGAAGCACTGCAGACTTTACAAATCACTGTACTTTTTCTTCTAGATGTTGTTATATCAATATATTCTTTATGGTTTTATATAGCTAAATTGAATAGCTAAAGATCATACATAATTAGCAATGAGTCACACTTAAATTTGAACCAGTGTGTTTTACATCCAATGAAAGTGAGGATTTTTACAAATAAAATGGAAAATATTCTGCCTATATTGATATTTCTGTAGCTGTGGTCGTATAGTCTTGAAATAAAATCTCAAGTCCCTAACGTCTGAGACCAAAACAAGACTGAATACAAATGTGGTTCAGTCAGAGATGAGCCCATTGCCATCAAAAAGTGGTCTGAAGACAAGTCCTGAAACCAAAACCGGTCTTGAGTGCTGCAACACTGCTATCTGTTACCAAAATGCCTCATCAACCACTGGATGGATTTTATGTAATGTTTAGGTTTATTGTAAGTAATGAGATTTGCAGCTGACATTGACAAGTTGCTGTTCAACTTTAGTGTTTCCTCTGCAAGCGAAACACTTTCCCTCCACTTTTTGTTTAACCTCAAGTCAGCTGTTTTTCCTTTTCCCAGCTGGAGTTTGTGAAACACATTAGCCTGTCTTCAACACCCATACCCTCCCATCTTCTTGCCCCAGTTGCTTGCTCCATCCATCACATCTTCCCTTGTTCCATCAGTTCAATGAGCTGTGAAGGGATTTACTGCTTACGCGCACGAATGTGGTTTACAGCACATCCATATCAATGCCCCTCCATGTCAGCTCCTGCCAGGCCAAATAGTTGTTGCTGTTTTTCAAAAATAAGCACATTAAGAATGGTTAAGCCAACACTGAGAAGTGAAAGTCCTTGAAAGTGTCATTTGATGAAAAAAAAAAAAACTATAGTGGAACAAATACAACTTGACCACAAAGCAGTCATTTTAATTTAACCTTTTAGGATCAATAAATACAAGCAGAAAAGTTCAGAATGCACGAAAACCAAAAGAATAAGCTGAATAGGCTGTTTAAACTTTCTGGTTTTAGATTTAATATATTTTTTTCCCTTTAAGGAATAATTGTGAATCACATGTAAGAATGTGTTTACTATTGCCAACATAAAGATACGCGTACGCCAAATACCAGAGTAATTTTATAACTACTTACGAGGTCAGTGGAAAGAGTCAAATGGAAGAAAATTCTCTGGCTGCTGCAACTGAGCAGAAAATGTTTCAAAACCTTTAAAACGGTTTCAACTTTGGTGAAATATTTGGATGTGTGCTGAGGTCCAGAGAGTGGAAAAAAACTGGAGGGAAACAGAAGAAAGAAACTGAGCTCCTGTGCTGAGACACCTACTGTTCATACAGAGCAGGTGGGTGGGAGGGTGATTCACAGAGGGGGGGCTGTCAACACTGGGAGTCACTTTGTTGTTTAAAAAAAAAAAAAGCGATTATCAGATTTAGCAACTTTATGAGACAGCCTTTCCCCACAAATCTTACAATGATGAGCTACCAGCAGCACCTTGCTTCCTGCGCGGCTGTGTGTGACTGCGGGTGTCAAATTCTTTTAAAGTTACAGAAAAGAAAGTTGAAAAAAAATGTACAACCTTTCAATCCTCTTTGCTCGGTCTCATCTGAGGCACAGCAGAAAGAAAAATAAGAATATGGACCTTTCTGTCATTTGTTTTTCTCTTTTTCTTGTGTAAAAAATCCACCAAAGACTGTGCTGTCATGCAAACCCACTTCTATGTTTACATTTTTGTATTTTTACAACTGTCTGTGTATAATGATTTTACAGGAGGACAAACAAAGTTCTGTTATCTCCATTTGCAACCAGAGCTGATGACCTCAGTTAGATCTATTGATGATCTGACCGAATGGAAAACAGCTGCCATGATGGAGGATGAAGAGCTGCATTCACATTACACTGGTTGAAAATCCCCACAGATCTCACTGAGGCTTTTATGTGTATTTTTAAGCAACCATTTTGATATGTTTGAGATGTTTTAGTACTGATAGTTTTACCTGTAGAGGAGAGGCTCCAATAGTAAAATAAGGAACAACTTATCAAAGCAGCTCAAGCTCATATTTTAGAGCTCTGTCTTGATGAGATGCTGATTTTCAGTTACAGCCTTCGTGTGACATCAGTTTATTTAAGTGATCATGAAAAATGTGATTTCTCAAGTCTAAAAAAAATAGTTCCCTATTATTCTGACTCTTCAGGTGTGTGAAAGCGGTGCAAACAGCCTGCTGAGTGACAAAGTGTTGAACAGCAGGGTTTATTGACTTAGAAAAAAAAAGCAGAACAAAGTTTTTCAGCCGACAAAAAGAAGAAAATTCTGCCCCAAAGGAGCATGTTAACCTCGTTTACAAAAATGTCTTATGTCATGGCATGTACTGTTTTTTTCTTGTTTTCTTCTACCCACTTGAAGATGTGACAAATACTCAAGTGCATTTCATCTTAGAGACGTCCAAACAAAACAGTTTCTGATGGCTGTGGGGCACAGAGCTGAATACCAGACGGTGAGTCTGGCTTTTTCTTCCATTTTTTAAGGTGTGCGCCTCTAACCATTATGTCTTTATATAAAAGCTTGCTTGGATTTTTTTTTAATCCAGGTAAATATTAGTCAAACTAATCTGTTCTGCTTTTCAACCCTTTAAGGGTTTTCAGCTGTTAAGACAAAAACTTAAACATTTTCAGTCCTCCGTAGAAGATAATGATTGTGATGAGTATTTATACTTTTTACTTTGTCACTTTAATAAGATGATGCTTATGGAGGGTTTATAAAAAAGGTATACTTTGTTTATTTGAGTTATTCTTAGAGACTTCGACAAAAACGTACACCTGAAAGTTTATTTGAAAAAGTGAGACTACAGTGATTTAGAGACAAATTTTCAAACAGGAATTCAAATTTCTCCACTGTTGTGTCTATTCTTGTTCACTAACTCCTTTGGACTCTGAAAACAGAATTTGTGACAATGCAAACTTAATGCAACAGTGCTTTTGTGATTGTTTTAAATAGCATAGCATTCTAGTGCTGTATGTAAAAATTGTATTGTTGGACACAAAAAAACGGTTTGGTGACACAGATGATGAAACAACAATTCAAAGACAGAGAAAAAGACTTGTTTGAATCAGACGTTTTGTAATCAGAAGTTAACAGTGATGAGGGGTGGAGACGAGGATGGATGGATGGGTAGGTGGATGGATGGGTAAGTAGATGGATGGATGATGGATGGGTAGGTAGATGGATGGACAAAGTCATAACACTAAGTGGTTTATATCAAAATGAAAACAAGACCAATGTTGTGATTGAACGTGTACAAATTTATTGCGAGCTTCAGTGAAAACTATTTGTTTTTCCACACAGCTTATTATCTAAAAAGCTACAGATTTATGGAAAAGCTTCCATTATTCCTCTTCTTATCAGATGCTTTTACGAGGTCCCCTTTTTTTCATTTTAATTTAGTTGATGTTGCAGAGTGACACATCCTTCGTACTCTGCTCCTCCCCTCGGTTCACTCCCTAATTGCTCTCTGTGACCCGTCACTACAGAAGATAGGCTTTAAGCCTATTGGCTGTGAAATTCATCACGTAATCCTCAGAGAGGACTTCAGCTGTGTAAAAGTCATGCTTCACTTTAAGAACAGTCGTACGGTTTGCTTCTTACTGTAAAAGGATTTTCACATCTCTTATTTTTAAATTCATGTGTTAAAAGCTCAGCATTTCAAAACTAAATTAAATTTTTTAAGCAACCTGCAGACAGTTGGCAGTGATTACTGATGACACTGTGATGTAATACATTTTGCATTTGAAATGTTGTTGAAAGTCTAAGATAACTAACTCTCTTCCTCCAGCTCCGACTCTGGGTGATGTTAAAGTATGCCGATAATGCACTGAAGTGCATCACGGAGTATCTTTCATCTTGTCAGTGACAGAGATTACGCTGAGTGTTGGGGAGCAGGTACAGGCGATAAGGATCAGGTGGGGGTAATGCAGGTAATCCTCCCAGCCAAACACCTGCACCCCTAGCTGAAGCAGATTTTGATGTACATGAGGTCTTCAGAAGAGAAGTTCTGTTTGAAACAGTTGTCAGAGGTTTTTTAAAGAGGCTATAAACAAAAAGCTATTTGTTCATGCATGTATGTGGCATGTTTTTACTCTCTATTTATGCTCAAATGTACTCTTTCTTCATGTAAATAATGTGGAAATGCATTATCACCATTTTTATGTATTTTTTGTTGATATATTCAAATATAACACGGATATCTTTAAATGTGGAAAAAATGGCTTGATCACTAATTTTAAAAAGGGAATTGTGCTGATTTCTAACAAACTCACAGCTCAGAAAACAACCCAGAATCATACTAAATATCTTGTTCTGCTTTTTCAGCTCTGCATCCCAGTTTTAAATTCACAAATCAGTCCGTCTGTTTTACAATCTGTAAGTAAGTAAGTAAGTAAGTAAGTAAGTAAGTAAACTTTATTTCTATAGCACCTTTCACAGACACAACATCACAA
>JAUBOC010000181.1:19933527-19944523 GCA_032275365.1 Anablepsoides cearensis | reverse complement strand
GGGATTCCCCCAGAGGAGCTGGTCCAAGTGGCTGGAGAGAGGGAAGTCTGGGTCTCTCTGCTTAGGCTGCTGCCCCCATGACCCGATACCGGATAAGCGGCAGAAAACGGACGGACGGGCCATGATATTAGCTCACAAGAAAGAATTAGTCTATAAGATTAATATCACAAAGCATTATTATACATACATACAGTACATTACAAATGTAAGCATATTGTATGAGATTAAAAACTCTCCTTGAGATTTTTATCCAAAAACGCAAAAAACACTTTGTTGTGTGAATAAAAATATTAGTTAAAAAAAAAATAGAAGGTGAGAACAACTCAAAATAAGGAATGTGTGAGCAACTCTGAGGTGTGACAAATATCATAGCTTTGGTGTTTTTAAAAATCAAAAAAATTATTAGTTTTAATTTTGTTTATTTTAATTAAGACTGTGAGTTTTAATGTGGTGAGTTTTTGTGTTGTTACTGTTTGTCCCTACAACAATTAATACCCATCATTTGTTTTTGGATTGTTTTTGGATTGTGGGCTCAAACCAAAGAAAGACATTGGCACATAAAATAACACAATTTTAAACTAAAATGTCCACTCTAGACTGAAACAAGAAACCTGCAGTACACCGCTTATCTGCTGCCATATATTTTATATCTTATATTATTTTGTTCAGTGGCTGATAATTGTTGTGTAATAATAACCATTTTATGTTAATTTAATCGTGTTGCTTCTTTCCCATGGGATTATGAGACCATCGCATGTTTTTAAACCAGATGGGGGTTGTGGTGTTAGCGTGTCAAATTAGTGTTTATTTGCATCATCCCTGTCAGACGTGTCTGCTGTGTTGAGTGTATTATGTATGTACATGTTTGTGTGTTCACAGCTGTGTTTGCAGTACCAGAGAAGTGTTGGCAGCAGTTTGTTGCCGGTAAACAAGAGCCAGGTTTTCAGCGATTTGCACCGAGGGTAAATTGGCATTGTGTGTGTGTGTGTGTGTGTGTGTGTGTGTGTGTGTGTGTGAGTGTGAGTGTGAGTGAGAGTGAGAGTGTCACACCTTTTCTGAATACACAAACCATGTGTTTACTCTTCACACCAACACACATACACTCACTTCTGATATGCGTCATTACCTTTCTTTAATGAGAAAAGATAAAACCTGAAAAGCACTAATTGTGTCAAATTTTCTCAAGTGCTTCTTGAGCAACACAAGATTCATCTGATAAGAACACAACCGGCTGACATGTTGGAAAATTTGACCGATAGTCCAAGATAAATTTTAAGAAGTGGCTTTTCTTGGCCCAGTCTGCTTCTGACCTTAATGTTCTTGTGCAAAAGGTTATGGGAATCTCCCCATCTTCAGTCCCTCTTCCTGTTAGAGATTATATTATTCACCACAACTTTAATTTAGGTAGGACCTACCAAAGCATGCAAATATTTAAACATCCTAAAATTTCTGTTGCTTTTGGAAATGTACTGAGTAGGAAATGATTGCCAATAGCCATGACACTGAGGATAGAACATTTCCAAATTCTAAGTAAAATCACAGTTAATTTCTAAAACAACTTGTGTTCCAGACGTTTTAATAGAGGAAAACTAGAAACCTGTTATCACTTTATTGTCCTTTCAAAATAAACTAAACGCCAGGATCCTACAAGTTATTTTGTTTTTTCTGGGAGGGAATGAACAGTAGGCGTTGTGTTGAAAAAAAAGAAAAAAAAAGATTATAATGTTAGCATAATCACCCATTATTACTAGATTTTGAATACTAATAATAAACATGAAACTGTGGATTTTGTGTTTATTGTGTGCTGTGTTTAAACAATCAGCACAAAACCAGGTCTTCAGGGCTTTGGAGCAGGCTTGTGAAGACCTGTTTTTGGTACTGAGCTCATCTCTCTGCCCTATGACCTTCAACCTTTAACCCTTAATCCCTCACCATATACACTGACAGACAAAACAGGTTAACCTCAGGGACTGCAGGTTACTTCAGACTGTCATCATAAACTCAGTTCAGGATGTGCTGGAACTTAGTGTCTGTCTTAAATCATAACAAAAACCCAACATGTAGAAATACCATGTGTAACATACTGTTTTTAAAATCGAAATATCCTGTTTAATAATCAACTGATACGCTGTTAAAACATGAGGTTAAATTAAAATGCTCAAAACCATTTTTCACACCCTCGCTCTATCCATCCATCTCCATATCTTGATGTGTGTTCAGCCACATCCACAGTAAGTTTGGGCCTCGCTGCCTCAGGCTCGATGAGCTCTCAGGTAACTGCAGCCCTTTCCCCTCATCTTTACCCTCTTCCTGTTGGACAAACAGGTCTCTACTTGCACAGATTAGGCAACAGCCCAGACATTTCAACACCTAATGCATCGCTTTTGAAGTCAATTTTCAACTTCTACTATTACATTTCTAAATTTTCTTACTTTTAGAGAATGTATAAAAGGGATTCTGCTGTTAATTCTTTTATTATAAGCTAAGAAATTTTGTCACACTTAGTTTTTTGGAGAAATTTTGTAATGAAATATTTTTTATTAATGCCACCAATCTAACAAAAATTATTATATTCCAGCAAATAATTAGACATGAAGCTTTTTGCTTGGCAAAAAACAATGTATAAAATTTAAGTAATTACTTTACAAAAAGGAAATAACAAAACAAAATTTCAGAATTTTTACAAGTATTTACTTGTAGTTTTCTATAGATGTGTTTTTTATTTCTATTTCTCTGCAAAAGAGATAATAAAAACGTAAACTAATAGCCTCCGATTCAATTGCTGTGATGACAAAATTACTTTCAATTGTGAAATATCCACTGTTGACAAATGATACATCCAAAGCACCAAAGTGTCAGGAAACGTATTAGTTCATGCATTCTTTGTACCTCTGCATTGATTCCATGAAACGGTGACATTTCTAGCAGCAGCAGCCAACTTACTCCTCTCTGCTTTTGAAATCCGAGAACACTTTGTAACCTTCCTTTAAACTCTTTCAAGCTGAGGTTTCCTCAGTTTATCAGCGATCGGGATCTCGTCTCAAAACAGTGAATCCATTTCCAGTCCTGCTGCTCAACGTGAACTGGGTCTGGGGCCGTTCTCTGGTTTCTAGTTTCTAAGCCGAAAGTGTGATGGAAAATTTGGACATAAACTGTGTAAGATATTTTCCCTATGTTTTAAAATATTCCCAAAAACTTAAAGAAAACTCTGAACAACGTGGATATTGGGGTTTTTAAAGCCTCATGGCTGGACCCTGCATGATGAGCAGAACTCTGTTTCTGTGGGAAGAGTCAAAAAATAAGCTTTTATAGGTACAGATGTGCTCATGCATGTTCAAACACATACAGATGCCTGCAGAAGCGGCCTTAAAGAAGCTTGAATGTGTCAAATATTAATGTTTAATTTGATTTATCTTAACGTTAGTGAGCATCATGATGCTTCATAGCTGATATATTAATCTTTTTTAGCTACTTAAAAAAAATGATTTATTACACATCTAATCTTTTTAGTTCCATGAAACATTTTCTACAGATTTTCTTTTGTCTTTGTCTTACTCCTCTCAGTTTCTTTTCCACCTTTTTCTTTGTTGTCTTCAAGTCTTGTGTATAAACATTAATTTCATGCAGTAGGAGCCATATGAAGCTCTGAACTGCCTCGGGGCAGAAAGACAAAACTAATGAGGTGGGAGCAAAGGAAAAATGGAGGGATAAAGGAGTTTTACGTTCAGAATTTAGGATAGTATTTTGTGGAGGTGAGTTTACAGATGTGTTTGGCAAAAAACAGACATTTATTGGGTAAAATTAATGCTTGTTTAGAAACTAAAAGCCTTATTTTATTAACTTATCTCACTAAAATGCTTATTCTGGCACCAAAGTAAATAAAATCTTAATTTGAAATCTGTGCTGATGATGATTACAAGGATTAAGAACAATTATTTTGGTTTTCAACACACCTGCTCAGCCTCTGTTGCTGTTTTATTATAGTTGATTCCGCCTTTATTTGCTTAAAAAAGAGATACAGGACTAAGTTGTGAAACCAGTAAGGGAGCAATCAGTATTGAACCTTATTGCTCCTGAGTTTAAAACACCAGGAGTTCGATTATATGGGGCTCTAATAGCAAAAACCTAATCCTCCCCAAGGCCACAAATGGACCCGAGAAGAACCAGCAGGGTTCCATCAGCAGGACTCAATTGGGAGGCTTCATACTGTAGATCAATATGTCAGAGGTATTTTAGAATAAGATCTATCAAGGCTTTAAATGAGAGTGTAAAGTTCTAAAAATCTATTATATAAAAAAAATAAAAAGTCTAACAGTCGGTGAAGAAACAGGAACACCGTGATGTTGTTTTGTTTTTATTTTACTCTAACAAGCATGAATGAAAGCAGGTGTTCTGATTATTGAGTTCCAGTCTATTTTTTTTTCTTGATTTGACATATTGTGAGCCGTTTGTGGTTCACTGCTCACACACAGTCAGTGGGCTGAGCGCACACCAAACACAGGAGAAAGGTCTTTGCAGACAGGACGAGGGAAAGAAAACTGTTTGTTTGGAAAGGAAGCGAAGCCTTGCAGAACCACAGCAATGGTGAATGGTGACACACAGGAAAAAAGGGAGAGTGAAGAGAGGTGAAAAGCAGCGACAGCAGAGGAAAACAATGTGTGATAAAGGAGCAGCAGGAGACATGCTTTAGGGCAGAGAACAAAAACTCGGGGTCAAACCTCCCCCAATGAACGCTGCAACAGGAGGATGAGGAGGACGAAGGCCTCAGGACCACACATAGATCCTGACAAATCACTACCTGAAAGAAAACGGATCCCATTTTGCTGACCTGGAATGTTATATTCCTTTTTCTGAGGTCATCTTAAAGGATAATCAAAAAGTGCTCAAATACAACTTCTGGCTTTACAGTAGCTTTTAATAACCAACTCTGCCTCCTGTTTCTTTTCATGAGTAGGCGATAAAAAAACATGTTTGAAAGTATAAGAATAATGTTTTGTTTTTGTAGAACTTTGATCATTCTGAACACATCCTGGATTTTGAAAGTCTTGTTTACATTTAGAGATATTCTGATTGCAAAAATACCCCAAAATAACCGACAAAACCAAAAACAGATCCTGATGATCACTTACATGATGAAATGTTCCATTTGAAAATTGCTGTCCATCAAATAGAAAAGAAGTGAAACTTCCATGTACTGATGTCATGTAATAATTTTTTTATGTTTAGTCTATTTTCTGCATAAATAGCCTTGTTTTAAAGTGTCTGTGACATGCATATCCTTCAAATACAGAAAAGTCAAAGAAAACATCTTTATATTTAAGAAACTTGGCATAAAACACATAATTTTACACATTTTGCCACATAACTGGCATATTTTACTTTGAACTTGACTCAGCCAAAGTGAAACAGGAAGTGACATCAAAGGGGAACTCTTTAAGAAAGAAAACTCCCTGGTTTTTGTTTATTGAAACAATATTATTTAAACTCTGACTCTTCTTCACCTCTCTGATAGTGACTCAAAATATTCTACAGAAACGTCAGATTCTTCTCTAAAGTCTGTGATGTTAGCCATTGTAGCAATGCTCTGTTTACATTCAAACATTCCCCTTTGACATCACTTCCTGTAACTTCACGTGTAAATATCTCAACAACTGTTCATCTCCGCGATATCAAATTTTTTGTACAATGTTTTATCAATGTCATCTTTGCAAAAATGCATTCATGTTTAATACAAAGATTTGATCTCACAGGCACTTTAAGATGTAGATGAAGTAGTGATTTGCTGAGTATGAACCCTCCAGGTATGCTGATCTGTGCAGTTTGATGACCTCTTTTTACAAGGATTAATGGAGTAAATATAACGTAATCATGGAGGCAATGCAGGAAAAGAATTTGATTAAAATTTATTAAAGAAAAATCAGGAAAGAATTTGAGAAACAGCTGTGTTATTCATTTAACTTTTTCACCCAGGTTCAAAAAAACCTTCCAATTTTCATTCATATCTTCATTTTCTATGGTCTTCTTGTGTGTTTGTTTGTTATAAATGTTTAGTGTGTATCAGTTTTTAATTTCAAAAATAAGAAATCCTGCTTTTTCTTTTTTTTTTTTAAAAAAAAGGAATTTATATAGAGCCAGCCACGAAAAAGGTGCTCGACAGGAATATGTCAGAAAAATTTGGAGAAATTTTACAGGAAAGTTAATGAACAGAGCAGGCATACATCTGCTTTAGCCATGGGTGGGGATTTTAGTGAAGGTTACAGAGAACAAAGTCATGCTTCCATATGTGGGGAAATGATGGCGAGGTCATGTGAGAACTGATGATGTGCAGTTTTGCAGGTAAAAGATTATAATTTGTCTGAACAGATTCATATAATAGTTTAATGTTTCAGTGTTTTAAGTTTTTTAGGTGAGCAGCTACATAGTGTACAGTGAATAAAACCTCACAGCCTTTGCTGTAATGCTCAAATTCATGAAGTCTGTAATGTTTAAAAGATCCAGAGATTGAAAAAATCCACAACCATAAGGCTAGGAAATTTGTTTCTCTTCCTATTGCTGGTTTAAATAAAAATATTGGCTGCTCAGAGAGTACTTCCAGAGAAGAGCAGCACTACTCACTTCATGGAATATCCTAGCATTAAAAAAAAGATCTGCTCTGATGGGAAAATCTTTTAAGAAATATAAAAAAAAGTTTAATGAAATATTGCTGAATGTGAAACCTATCTTCTCAGAAATACAAAGCGTGGAAGTGAAATAAAGCCAGCAGCTTCCATTACAGTTTTGTTTCAACATAGTTTGAAGGGATTCAAATCTTAGGAATTTCAAAGACAGACTGCATGAAAAAAGACACAACTGGATTGATTAAAGATGTTTTAGAAGTGTTCAAACAAAATAAATTATCATTCAAGACTAAATCAAAATATTCACTTAACATTCACAATACAAAAATGTGTTTTATACAATTAGGATTGTGCAGAACGAACAAATTGTGCAGTTTCACAAACAACATTTATACACAAAGTATTTAGTTTCACAAAGGTATGGCACTCACACAGAGACATTCTTTACAATCTAACTCAACACAGACTCTCCTAAACAGCAAGAGTTCAGAGAAAACAACAGAGACGGCAACTAAATCAAAGCAGTCAGGTTTTAAAAGACTTTTTACCAGGTGAGTTCTATCCGTCAGTGAGAGAGGTGGAGTTAACATCCCAACACCTGAAACAACTCAGCAACTGGTCACAGTCTGCAAACATCTAACAGAAAACAGTTTCTATGTTTGACTCAAGTTATTTGAAAAGATGTTTTTTTTCTTTTTTTTTAACTATTTTTAGAAAACCCAACCAAGTCAACAAGCATATTTGTTTCTCCTGTTAACAACCTGAAGACTAAACTGAGCACATCTGCTTTCTGTCACACTCCTCTATGGAAAGAATTAGAGATCCAAACATTTTCCAAACTACAGTGTCATGGCAGCACTGGTGTCGTCTGAGCCCTGAGCTGCCTGCTGACCTATATTATTTACTGAGTGTTTTACCAGAAAAATAAAGTAGGAAATAAAGGCATTTCTACAAAAATTATAAAAAACATAAAAATATGTATTTGAAAAAAACATAAAAGAAGGGTAAAGACCGGAGTATAGTCAAGGCAAAATTGTTGTGTATGAAATCAAATGAAAAGGTGACTTTGCCAAGGATTGGGGCACAAAAAGAGGGGGAAAAAATAAAAACATAGGGATTGGTGATGAGGTGATTTACACAGGATTTTAACATAGCCAAGAAATCACTGTAAACTGAAATTTGAACAACACACATAACCAGGTTTAAACTGGAATTACTAGTAAATTTAGCACTTTTAGCACAAGTTTAAATGATTATTAAATAACAACAAAAAAGTAGAGTTTTACTTTCTCCTGTAAGTTTAAGGGAAATGTTGTGTGTTTGATTTTTAAAATACATACTTTTCTTTTGAAAGTATCTATCTGCAGTTAGCAAACATAGTCGGCACATTCTCGAGCGAAGTCTTTGTTGAATCCAAATCTTTGAGTATTGGCGTCTGCAGTTTTGAGCTCTTTGTTTTGCAAATGTGCTGGTTATGCCATTGTTTTGCCATTGATTCCTACTCTGTTTCTTCTTTTGTCTGCGATCCCTGATTTTTTTTTCTGCGGTGAGTGTTTCTGCAGATTCCAGCCTTTGTCTGTGTGTGTCAGTGTGTCTTTATACACAGGGGAGATATCGAGACTGCTGCCCAGCATGTGTGTGCATTTAAACAGGAGTAAAACGGTCATGACTCTTGTCTTTCTCTGCAGAAGTCTCATATAAGCTCGTTTGGCCTCCGAACAAAAATCTCCTAACTTTTCAATCTCATCTTCCTCACTCCTCCCCCTCCCCCCTTTTTTTATTTCTTTCTAACTGATCCCACTAACCCACCCACTCATCCCTTTAGTGCGTAGACTTCAGCAAAAGGTTTTACCCATGCTTAAAGGTTTTGGCCAAGTGTCTAATCATGTCTGGCACGAGCTCAGTCTACAACAATAGTGATATCTCTCCGCAGGGCTGCTCCACCTTCCTGTCTGCCATCCTCTGTCTCATTTCTTTCTCTCTCTTTTTGTCTTTCAATTTCTCATCCAATCCATCTGGCAACTATTCTTCCCCCTTTAGGTCACTTTCTTATCCCCTCTGCACACATTCAAGTTCTCCCATCCTCCATAAAACCTCATTTATCAAATCATTGCCTTCTTATCCCCTCACCCAACCATTCACCTTCCTCCTACCCCTTAAGCACTCCCATCCAATCCCTCCATCCAGCTGCTTTCCCGGACTATTGTGTGGATCTCTACTCATGCTTATTCAGTGTTTACTCATAGCACAGGGCGGAGCTCATCTATTCTCACTTAATATTTCCCATTTGTTTTTATTTGTGCTCATTTCTTTGTTGATCATAATCCCTCAACAAAAGAAAATCTGTATAATTTTAGCTTATATGTCTTTATTTTCAGTTGGTTTTGCTAGAACATAGTGTGAAGTGGGTGAGTGCTATGGTCCTTAATTAACCTTCCTTTTACCTTACAGCTCTCTTTCACCAAATCCATCCCTTTGAGAAAACTAAAAGTCAGTTTATGATATAAGACAGGTGAAATCACTGTTTGGGACCTAACCTCTTTTAGGCAATGTGCACTTCAATAAACATATAAACAATAAAAAAAAACTGGAGTTCATTGTCAACTTAGTGACAGTGAGGTGCCCAGATTCTGCAGGGGTAAAAGACCAAATCATCCTCTGTATTAGTGTGGGAAGTTTGATATAACTAACGGCAAATTACGTTTTTTATTGTACGGTCATGAATTTTAAAAATAATTCTCAAAACTTTTAGATTTTCAGAGATTTTTTTTTTTTGTGGTATCTCTGATCGGCACACAGGAGGATTATGGGAGATCTGCTTATTGAAAAGCAAACTAATAGAACAAAAGAAAGCCTGAAATCTGTTTAAGACATCTCCAGGTGGAAAAAATATATAAAAAACAAGTTCTAAATTCCACAGATTGCTTAAGAACAATAAAATCAATGCAATACAAATGAAAATATTTCCATCTGTGACATCCATACAAAAAATTCACACCTTAGTCCTAAACCAAACCCCACAACAGTATTTCCCCCAATGGGGATCAGGCCCATAAGGAACAGAGGGTTTTCACCAGGCTGGGAAAATTGTCAAAAACCATCCTCACCAGGTGGCACACATATACAACCCCATAAAAAAGTCCAAAAGTTTTAGTATGAAACATATTAGAAAAGTTGGCCTTCTCTTTTTTAATGAATATTTATTTATTTCTCAAATTCTTGAAACCTTTATTTCAATGAAGACTCCAACAGTGACACACTTAATGTGTTAGAAATGAACCAACAATCTGTGTAATCTTTGCATATGGTGGCTGTGTGAATGAAAACTCAAGAGAGACTCACAACGATGGAAAAGCCATGGATAATAATAGAAGTGGACAGAAAAAAAAGAAGGATGAAAGCCAAGGGCAGAAAGAGAGAGAATGAAGGGGAAATGAGAAAAGATGGAATAGAGGTGCACATTAAAGCCAAGGACAGGACGAAGCAGAAGAGAAGGGAGGGAGGGAATAAAAATAGGGACAACGAGGCCAATTAGAAGCAACTTGAGAGTAAAAACCAACATGGTGTCACCTTTTAGGTTGGTAAGATTAACCGATTAATCACAGTTCAATGACATTTTAGGATGCCTCATGATTCCAATAATGACAGCTCTTGTAATGTGATTTAAGAAAAAGCTTTTCATTTAGAAATGTGTCAAGTTTTATGAAAATGGAACAGCTCCATGTTTCATATTATGTCAACAAAATGTCAGAGGATATATAGAAATAAATGCATGCAGTTAAGATAGTAGCCGTCACATATATGTGAAGTAAATGATGGCCACATCTTTTCTTCACTTTGCTGTTTCTTCCATACAAATCTAACTTATAACTATAATAAGTGTCGGTTTCCTTGAGTGTGTTTATCTGGTTGTGAGACTCTCTGGCTGACTGCTCTCAAGGTTTTCTGATGTCTGTTGTGTCGTACCACTTATCAAAGCTCAGGTGTCCTTGAAGTGAGGCTGCCGATACACACGCACACACACGCCCAAGTGACTCATAAACATTTATATCAATGTTTGTGTTCGTTTTAGACCTATTTAAGTTGTAAAAAGTAGTAGGGCACAAAAGGGAGACATATTTGAAAGAATAGACCAAAACACACACCCAAAGGTGATTTGGTTAAATGATGAAAAATGAGAACACACACACACTTGGTTCCCACGGCGGAGGACAAGTGTGTTTGGTCTGTGAGCGCTGGGCTTATCTGTCTGTCATGTCATAACAACCCTGTGAGTGTGTGTGTGTCTGGGAGAGATAAAAGTACAAGTTCACACACACACACACACACACACACACACACACACACACACACACACACACACACACACACACACACAC
>JAUBOC010000181.1:19866683-19881940 GCA_032275365.1 Anablepsoides cearensis | reverse complement strand
CCAGGACCCTGCTGAGGGTGTAGAGCTGGTCTGCTGTTCCACGACCAGGACGAAAACCACACTGCTCTTCCTGAATCCGAGATTCGACGGACCCTCCTCTCCAGGACCCCTGAATAGACCTTACCAAGGAGGCTCTGAAGTGTGATCCCCCTATAGTTGGAACACACTCTGAACACTCTGAAAATGAACATTTCTTACATTTTAAGTCTGTTTGTCAGTGAAATAGCTCCATACAGGTTTGTGGCCCTTACATTGTCTTCACCTAATTATTACAGATATTCTCATAGACTGTAGAGATCTAGATCTTGAGTATTGACAACATGTTTCATTTCTACTTTTATGCCTTTTGGAAGTCCATCCATCCATTATCTATACCTGCTTCTTCCTTTCAAGGTTGTGGGGGTCAGTGTTTCCCATGTCCAGCAGTCACTGTGAGGGGCGGGGAACACCCTGGACAAGTCACACGTCCATCAATGGGACACATAGAGACAAACAACGATTCACTCGCTCACTCAGGCAGAATTTAGAGTTATTCATTAACCTAACATGCATGTTTTTGATCTGTGGGAGGAAACTGGAGTACATGGAGAAAACCCACGCTTGCATGGAGAGAACATGTAAACTTAGAAAGGTCCACAGCTGGTATTCAATCCAACAGCCTTCTTGCTGAGAGTCAACAGCTTTACTAACTGAGCCACCATACTGCTTATAGATCCAGAGTATTGACAGCATATTTAATTTCTACTTTTATGCATTTTGGAAGTAACTTTTTCTTTTTTATTTATCCTTTTTTATTGTTTATTACAGTTTTTGCAGTGTAAAAAAACTATCTGCTCCAACAGAGTGAAGCAGAATAAGGCCAGTGATAGGGGTAATTTGTACAGGAGGGGGTAAAAATGAAAAGGGGGTAAAAGCCTGTTACTCTGTGCCAACTGTGAGGTGCAATATAATAAAGGAGACTGTTTCCAGTGAAAGGCTTTTTTGTTCTGGGCATCCACAGACGCAGTCTAAAGTACTGAAAGAGAGGGTGTGTGTGTGTATGTTGGGGGTGGGGTGGGGGGGCTGCACTTTTAACAAACATAAATTCCATACATTTGTCCTGCAACTTTTTACAAATCTATCACCACTTTGTGCTTTGATTGTGTAAAGTTATGGTGTGTTTATAACTTGGGCATCAAATCATCTGAGGTTTTCTTTTTTTTTTTTTTTTTTGAGACAATGAACAAATCTGTCACACCAAATTCACCAAGTCCCCACACACTTCCAGGCTGTGAATCCTGTGTAGAGTTAATTATCTTTTGCTGCATAATTCAATTTTAAACACTTACCCACCAAGTCTGTCGGGTTGGAGTTACCGGACTCTCACATCAGAGACGTTCTGATGAGCGCTGACAGACTCACCCGTTCGTCTCTCCGTCCACGTTACCGTCGGCTCACCAGTCCTCAGAAAACGCAGCGCCGAGACACAGTCTGCCGGTGTGGAGGGAGAGAGTGAGAACGTGGGGGTGGGTGTCTCGGACTTGGCAGTGCCGCAGACATGGAGAGGTTGAGTTTGGTTTGGCAGTCGCCTCAGCGTATCTGTATCTCACACATGCTGTCTTCCTCACTATGGTCAGTGTGTGTTTTGGAGTTCTGTCGCTCAGTCTCGCTGTAATGTGAAGAGATTATAGTGCTGGTGCCATAATGGAGGCTGGCATAACCACACCCTGGCATGGGCATCAATCTGATCCTGACTAAATATACCTCAGAGTCTTTGTATTTGTGTTTGTGTGTGTGCACGAGGGCATCCCTGGCACACGCAGCGCACATTACTGAATCTTCTCCCTCTTGGTCTCTATTTTTAGGTTTCTCTGCCCATGTGGAATGTTTTTGTCCTGCCGTGGATGTGAGAGGTGAACTGTGACGTCCTTCACGAGAGGACCAGTGGATGGATTGAGAAAACTCTCCAACCGAAAAGAGAGCTTTTTTTTTGTTGTTGTTGTTTTTTACTCCGACCAAGAATTACAAAGAAAGGCTGGGAAAGATGCAAAGCTTTTTTCAAATCTCCTAAAATCCAGGAGGACTGCTTCTTTCCAAATAAGAACATCAGTTTTGCAAAACTGTGACAAAGAACTGGGACTTAACTCTGCTGTTGGACACCCAAAGTCTCAAAACTACAAACAAACTGCTGCCAAAATGATGACCATGATGATGATGATGGTCACCTGCAGCTCTCTGTTGCTGCTCGGAATGGCTGCTGCCCATTCCTCCTCCAGCACTGTGACCCGTACTTCCTCTTCATCCTCCTCCTCATCCTCCTCTTCCTCCTCCTCGTCACCACGCATGAAGCTTTCATACAAAGGTAAGAAGAGTTCAAACATTGCAAAAGTTCTGCCTAGAACAGTTTGTGTGAGCTGTTTTTGGCTTCTGCTAACAATAATAGCTATCAATGCACCCAAACGTTGACACAGACGTACAGATTAATCACAATGTGGGACAGTTTTGTGATTCATCTCAGGGTTTTTTTTTATGTTTGAAAACAGCTCAATGCCCAGCACCACCGCATAAACCAGGAAAGTGTTCCATCACTGAAAGATGGCAATTACAGCCTGAGCGCGTTCACCAAGGACAACAGGCTCACCGAAGGCTGTCTGCCAGGCAGAAATATGTGCTCCCTTTAATTTCAGCTGAGGGGAACATGTAGCAGAGAGGGCAGCGGTGTGGGGCGGCAGAAATGATTAAAGAAGGGTGGGGTTGGTGATACGTGGCAAACACTTGTTCTCCTCTCTATTAGGGCTGGGCGATTGAGTTTTTATTATCAATCCGATACCACAGATTCTAATATCAATACTTGTCATGTTCATTCAATAATTTTGTGATTTAGACTTTAGTTAGTCAGTTATGACAAAACACAGGACAAAGATTTTAGACGTGTTTTGTATTAACAAACTACAACAAAATAAAACATTGTAACAGTATAAACATAATAAAATTATTCCCCTATTACCTTTTATTGCAAATGTTTAAGAAAAAAGCCACTAGTGCAAAATAAGAAAAAAGAAGCAACAATGCATGTGTCAGCATCAAAATATGAACTTTTGTTTTTGTTCTTTTTTCTTGCAAGAGGTGGCTGGGGAGGAATGACCACAGCTGTCGTCTTGATCTGGCGTTATTTAAATTAAAATGACTACATGCTGTGAAATTCTTGGCTGGGGGGCGGGGTCTATAAATGTATAATTAAGTAATAAAAAGCTACGTGTGTCAGATTTGTGCACTTATTCGTAAAGATGCACACTCAGCTAATTGCAAAGTCATAGAGTGACCCAGTGGTGACAATGTCACTCCTCTTTTTTTGAAGCAAAACAACATTGTTCCGTCTTTTGTGGCAGCCATGATCCTGTCATAAACATTTCTTTTCTTGTAAACCTCAGGTCCACTACAACAACATCAATGAAAATTTGAGCTTTGATAAGTCTGTCCTGTTCCCACGTCTCTCAAGTTAGATTTTACTCTTTACAGACAGGAAGAGAGCTCTAACTTGTATTAAGAAACCCGTTTCTCCTTCTCGAGTCACAGTGACCTATCTCCTGCAGTCCCTGTGCAAAAACCAGGGCACACCCTGGGCAAGCTGATCACATGGCCACATGGAGACAAATGAGACAAACAACCACTGTATTATAGGAGGCATTTTTTTTTATTCTTAGTTTTTTTTAAGTATTTTTCTAATGCTGCAGCTTTGACCCCAAGATGCCTCAGCAAGGATATCCGGTATAAAACATGCTTTATTTATTTATGAATACATTTTTCAGATTTCTTAATTATATCATAGATCTCATACTGACAAGAAGCCTAACCTAATCTTTCACTGGAAATTAGAAATATACTTATTAATGAAGAATCAATATGTTTTAAAAAATGTTTTACATCTTTCAGCTTTCTTCTCCTGTATGTGTTGTTTTTAAATTAACAGCAGGTATAATAAAAAAAGTTCTTAGTTACCCATGTGATTACTTGTTTTTTATTAGATTGGAGCATCTGCCATTTATAATTTAATATCTGTCTTTATTAGTTCCAAGTTTATTTGATGCACAGTACAGTGGGACTGAGTAATGAAGTCCCTGATGACATACAGGCAGCTATTATGTGGCGTCAGAGTTTGAACAATAACAGACTAATAAAGTGCTTTAAAAGTGAAAAGGGCTTCAGTCATGTGTTCTTAAACTCCTGGTTTAAACTATGACACCAGAGAAGGAAGTTTATTTTATGACTTCTTCGGCCAAAAGCCCTTTTTCTTTCCATTGGCTTGGTTCGACTATTGTAGCTTAGATTTACAAAGAGAAGCTAGATTTTCCTGGGCACTGTTTCTCTACAATTTGTTATTGCCAGTTTGGTAACGGCGAGGACGCTCATATTTTCCATTGAGACCAGTTCTGTCAGAGGATTATGTCCTGAGGCCTCACTTTTTAACTGTTATTTAAATAAACTCAAATGATGTTGTGATCTTCTTTATCAACCACATGACTTATTGCAGCCCTGTGGCAACCAGATTTAGATCTGAAGAGCAGTGGGGTATAAAAGAAGAATAAAAGTGTTTTGGTAAAGCTCAAGTCATTTTTCTTTATTATTGTGGGGAGACTGTAAGTTTATTAATAATGTCATAAAAAACTCTTGATCCTCCCTTTATTTAAATGTATTTATTTTTAAAGATGATAAAATTATTTCTAATAATAATATCTTAATTAAATTGACTTTTTCTGACCTTAAAGTAACAATATAAGAGACATTTTTATTTTTGTATTCAACTTTTTGAGTTTCCTTTATCGCACATACACTGTCTGGCACACAGAGATATACTACGTTTACAGGTACATAAGTGGTGTAAGATATTTAAGTTTTGCCTAATTAAAAAAAATCATTTGTAAACCAAAGTTCAGAGATTTTTTTGTCCAAAAAACTTGGGTTTTTGTCACATTGTCTTGTTTTTTGTGCGTAAAATCTATAATACAAAAAAGGTGTGGCTCCCTGGAAATAAAATGTAAAACAAAGTCAAGTGAATGACATTCTAACTTTTTTTATCAGAAGAAAGATTTTTTATTAAACTTAAGGGGAAAATAATAAAATATCACTTGAACTGTAAAGTCACATTAATTGCCTGGTATTGTAAACATATTAGGTGTTAAGAGTGCTGGGTTGGTATTAAACACACTTAAGAGCTTCTTTGTTGCTCTTCAGAACTACAACAGTTTCATGGAGTCCGGCGTTTCGACCTTGAGCGTTCCTGCTGCTTCAGCGCCATGCTGCTGGACGAAGAGAGGGGCCGACTCTTTGTGGGGGCCAAGAACTTCTTGCTGTCACTCTCACTGGATAACATCGCTAAGCAAGAACACAAGGTAAAGCTGTTAATCTGTAGAATATATGAGGCTACGGGATATTAGCTAATTAGCAGCAATTATCTGAGCCGTTAACTTTAACACCAGTTAAATTAAGTTGCAGATTTGAAGGATGAAACTGGACGACACTGAAATTCTTTTGCACTCAGTACTTTTTTTTAACATTATAAAAACTCCAGGAGGTTCTCAAAAGTGCTGTATAAGTGTGGACTATTCACTCCAAACACTGAGAGTGTAGTGTCACACACAAAACTATAGTTTTACATGCAAAATATAGACCACTGGAAACAGCTGTCCACAGCTGTTTGGAGTAAATTACATGTTAGGCGTGTAGGATTTGAAACTTTTGTTGGCTTTAGGTACGTATATGGGTCAGTTTGATTTATGACCGGGTGAGCAGGTTCACTATGGTTGGAGTCGTTTATGCGATGTGGTCGAGTGTGGGTGGGATAAAGCCATCAGAAATGTACACAAGGAAGCAGGTGGGAAAGGTGGAAGTGGACAAGAGGCCAGCGAGACACCAAATCAAGGGAGACTAAATGAAAAGCTTTTCTTTTCTGTTATTTAAACAACTGTCCTAAAAATATGTACTTGGTCAAACAGCATGATAATCACACTATTTAAGGGGGTTTAAAAACGTGATGTTTTTGTCTGACTTTTTCAGATCTACTGGCCCGCCCCTGTCGACTGGAGAGAGGAGTGTAACTGGGCTGGCAAGGACATCACTGTAAGTCTCTTTGCATTCACTTACTTTACCTAAACGCATTAAGTTGTTGAAAAAGTTTAGAAGATCTCTGAATAAATCCCCAAATAACTTTAAAGGGGACATGTGCTTTTCAATCCCTCTTTTTTTAGATTTATATAATTCAATTGGGTTCTATATAAAGTGGAACTGCAATGCTTTGGTCTGAATTCTCCTGATGCATCTCAGTAATCCAGGAAGAAAAATCAAAAAAGAAACAATAAGTAGGTCCTCTGGACAGGTTCTTCTTTAGTGAAACGTTTCGTCTCTCCTCCAAGAGACTTCTTCAGTCTCAGGAGTTTCAGGTGAACTCAGCCTGACAAGCTCCGCCTCCACATGGTAGACACACAGGTTAGTCACATGTAAAAGAGGGCCATCAGCCAAACAATGGCCTTGATTAGCTCTATTGTTCATAGGGGGTAATGTGCTCTATCACCTGACTATCGTTGGGGCCCTGATTCACACCTTTTTCTCACATGGTGCTGAGTCATACTTGCAATAACAACACTGTAGGAGGGGTACAACTGGACAAGAAGGCCTCCACCTCTGTTTAATGGTGGATGTTTTTTCTTCACAAAAATGGCTTCCTTTACTCCTCTCTCAAACCAACGTTCCTCTCTGTCAAGGATGAGAACATCTTCATCCCTGAAAGAGTGGTCTGAATTCTTCCACAAGCCCCTCTTTCGCCACTTTTTCTGAGGTGTTCCTCAGATTAACTCATTTTGAGGCTGTCTTTTTAAATCTAAACGAGGTGCTTCACATCCTGCCCCCCTGGACTAGAAACGTTTTATTTACAAATTAATTAAAAGATGTCAACAAGAGAAGACTTGTCCATCCAGCCTTACATGTTGGAGCCAGAATCTGACCCAGAGCCAGAGGAGAATGAAGACTATATATTTTTATTTTATTTTTTCTTTTTTTTTTGACCAGGCAAACCCCATTCAGATTGCAGATCTCTTTTGCATGAGCGGCCTGGATCTGAGGGCAACCTATTGTAGGTGTTTTGTGCTGTGGCGGAAACCGTAGTACCCGGAGAAAACCCACACAAGCACGAAGAGAACATGCAAACTCCACACAGAAAGATCCCAGGACCTTTTTGTTGTGAGGCGTCGGTGCAGACCACTGAGTCGTTGTGCTGTCGATGAATTAAATTGTAGTTGTTATAAAATAGAGAAAACTGAACAGGTTTAAAAATATGGCACAAACAGAATATAAAGATATCATCCATTGTTCAAATTATGGGGAAGTAAGAGGTGTCCTACCCAGATCAACACAATACTACCTTTTAATCCACCCGAGTCACGGGAGTTATCACAAGATTCAATGGCCACATGAAAACTGATAACATGTAATAGGTGCAGCAGCACTCTCACTTCTGGACCTGCCGTGTTATGAGATCACTTTCTCTGAATCGAGTTATTTTAAACCTCATGTGACTGAGATTTACAAAACACAACACAAACTCAAAGACTTATGACTTCCTTAGCTTAGAATCCAAGTGTTTAAAAGGGCAATGGTTGCCAAATCTCTTTAAGATTTAAGTTAAATTACTATCTCTGTCTTTTTGTCCAAGTTGAGCTTTATATAACAGTGATTTGGTCAACAAGGGTTGTTTTTTTAAATAAATGTTAGACATAAACTTTGATTTGATTCAGATTGTAACTGCATGTGGAAAAACTGAATCTGTGACCCACTGCAGTGCAGTTCGCCTAAACACAGGCCAACTTTTTGTTCCCCTTGACCTTTTCTTTGACCAACTTATATTTAAACATTTTCTACTCTGCTCTAAAGCAGCACTTTTACTTTCCGCTAACTTAAAATATAAATGCGGATTTTTCACTGACCTATGGCTGCTACCAAACGCCTATAGACCACCCAGGACCACATCACATGCAGTGTGTGTGTGTGTGTGTGTGTGTGTGTGTGTGTGTGTGTGTGTGTGTGTGTGTGTGTGTGTACATACATTTGTGAAATGTCCCATGAGCCTGTAAAGACATGCCCCACATTTCTCTGCATATACTTTTTTCACACTCTGTGTTTACATTTATTCACGTTTCGTGCGTATTAAAAAAACAACAATGTGTGTGTTTTTGTGTGTATGTGTGTAAAGCAAACCTGTCATTAGTGTGATTACACAGCTGTAGCCGACAGACAACGAGCTCCATTCATACAAAAATCCAGGCTTCCAATTTCAATTGGCCAGGAGATGGTCTGTCTGTGTTCAGGTTTCCTTGTATGTGTTGAAAAAGAAAGTGACGCTGGAGACGGTGAGCGGTGAATATAATTTGTTAATCTGTTTCTGAGAAGAAAGAAAAGGAAAGAAACTGATTTTAAACATGTTGCAAAAAATTGTGAGCTTTTTGTGTTATACAGCTTATTTTTCCTTTTCCTTTCAATTCATTTCCTTTCCTTTCCCTTTCTTTCCTTTCCTTTCTAATTTCCTTCTTCTTCTTTTTACTGTGGTGAAAATGCAACCACAGAAAACTGAGCTGACATTACATTTTTGACCCTAATTACACCAAAGTATGTCTTTCTACAAAACTTTGCGGATCTTTTCTCTCTTACATTCCTTTCCATTTTTTTTTTGTCTTTTTTTACATATATGTCCTGGATAAATATTTTCTCTTTTACATTTGCATTTTTGCTTTTTCTTATATGCAATTTTTCTCTTTACATGTTTTAATTCCTAGGTGGGAACACAGTTATATTCTCTACTTTGACAGATTTTTTAGTCTGAAACAGACAAGTGCCATTCAAACCTTTAGTGTTTGTGTGTTATGGATGCTGTTGGTTGAAGGAGTTACTGTAGTGAAAGAAATACACAAAGGGCAGGAAATTAGCTGGAGAAACAGCCCACAGGAAGACAGATGATTGCTCACACAGACAAGCATACACAGGCACAAACAGAGACATTTGCATATAAACACAGACAGACAGACAGCAGTAAACAGTTGACACTCCACAGACACCCAGTCTGACTCAGTGTCACACTGGAGCTGTATTTAAATCCATCGAGGAGGCTGATTATGTGTCTGTTGTCCCTTTTTTAGACTCTCATGGTGAGTTCTGATTAAATTGAATTTAATTCAAAGTACATCTTGCAAAAGTCACCTTCAGCAAAATAATAAGAATAATGTTGATAAGGTTGCAGTGATGCTAATTTATTCAGAAGAAAACACTTGTAATAAATCATAGAGCTGCAGAAAAGACAATCAGCCAATAAGGAACTTTTGCTTTTACAAAAAAGGCAAGTAAATGAGCTAAAACTGGTTTGAGTAAATGGACGTTAGTGGCGTCAAAGATGGGTGAACAGATTACTGAAGTTTGTTTTTGACTCATACTCAAAGTATTTGTTTAGTTTCTTAGAATTATGCACATTATAATCCAGCCACAAAACAACAGTTTATAAATAGACCAACATCTCCATGGAGCTGTACTCTCAAGCACAGAGGTGTAAATACTGTTTTCTGCACAATAACAACAAGAATATAGTCAAGTTTCTGAAAAATAAGAAAAAAAGTCCTAGTTTGGTGTTGCCTACCATTCCCCCAAAACACTGAAGACTTTACATTTGTGGGTATTCTGGGTTCACAGAGGAGAATATAAATAGAATTGTTCTAAATAAAACTACAAACAAAAGAACAACTGAAACATGATCATAGATTAAAGACACCAGATCTAATAAATATAGCTGGCTTTATGTTTATGTAAGGCCAGTGACAAATGAATCTTGCTGTAGAAATAAAGTTTATATACTTAAATGCATTGATATAATCCCAGCAGAGTGTGTTTTATGTAGAAGGAATTAAACCTAAAGAACTGTGAAGTCTGAAGCACTGAGTGAAACAGCTCAGCTCACATCAAAAATTTGATTTTGTATCATTTTGTTGAAGCATTGAGAAACAAACAAAAAGTAAAATCAGTTTTATTGAAGTTTGCAGATGTTTCTACAATGAATCCATACTTACATTATTGGCAGAAGTGATGAAAAACATTCCTTCATTATTATATTTTGTCTTGTGTATCTAATAGATATTGTCTGTGCACCACCAGTTCAGGCAAAGACTCTTAGCTATTAATTTGATTTATTTATTGCTGGATTATAGTTAAAACAGAAGAAACAAGAGACTCAACTTTTCTATCATTAGAAATCACAACATTAAAAATTAAATATGTATTTAAGAAAGGATAGAGGGGAAAATTTGTATAAAGTTAAAATAAACGTTGAATTTGCTTTAAGGAATTACAGATAGGATCACTGAAATATTGACGGAAGTGTATTTTAGCACCTTGCGCTCATGTCAGACAGATGGGACAGTGACAGAATAAGAAATTGATCAATCAGGTTAATCATCTCTAGAAAAGACAAAAGGTTAAAGGAGAAAAAGAGACATTCACAAACGAACAATAAGCTTTAGAGAAGACACAGAGACCAGAGCTGAAAGCTGAGGTCACAGCTTGACTTTTACTCACTGTTTCAACTAATGAGTCAGTGGAAGGTCAGAGGTTGATCAGTGAACCTTTTACCAACCCCCCCGACTGAACTACACATCTTCATCACTATGCGCACACACAGAAACAGATTGCTGACATTGATCACCTTTCCTGTTCTCCTCTTTGCTTTCAGACATTTTTAGTGCCTTTCAGGAATCTTTTAACCACCATTTCTTTTCTTTGGTCACATCAAAGAGTTTTCCTGACTGTCTCACTCCTGGACCCACAGACATACGGAGTCCTGAGAATGAAAAAGGTTGACGAAAACTGTACATTAAGATTACAGAGAGGACTGTGTTAGAGTGTGGAGTACAATATTGAAATTAGTTTGAATTGAAAATACATGTAAAAAAAACTGTATTGTCTCCTGTTTTTATGAATCTTTCTGTCTCTTGGTGTTTTAGGACACCTCCACATCTGCATGAAACATATGCAGTCTATGTGACACTACGCCTTTGAGATTGTATTGAAGAGCTTTCTTAGATTTACTTACCTTTGTGTGTGTTTTTTTGTGTGCATGAGTATTTTTGTGCATTAATCAGTGATCTATGACATCTGAATACAAGATTGGAGAATTCAACGTGTAATCGTTACCAAAAAGGTATTTTCGACCATTAAACATAAATACACCATTTTCAAATCAAATAATTCAAGCATGCAGAAACTGTTAAAATTGAAACCCATCCACCTTCATACGATGTGAGAGTATTGCATTTCTGTAAACTAAAGTATACGTTTAACTGTAACCGTTTCAACCCAAAAGAGTGTACTCGAGGAAGAGATTAAATTTCAACTTTCACTCCACTGGCATCATATTCTGCTTTTTCTTTTCACAGACAATCCCAATGAATCTCATGTAGCAAAAAGCCCTGGAGAGACATACTGTTAATAATAATGATGATAATTATACCAATTATTGTGTCCACATTGTCATTACTTAATGGGCCAGTGTCCTCAGAGCCTGGTGTTCTAAGATTGCACAGATAATGTACCATTGAATCGCTTAGTATACATTAGGTCTTTTCTCAGCAGTCCCTTGAGACCAGGCTTACTGTAACCTGACTCTGAGATAGACAGATGTGTCTGTAGATCAATAACATGCTGTCTTGGTAGGACAAGGAAAAAGCAGGAAGAGGTCAGGACTGAAATGTATGTAAGAAGACAAACGAGAAGGACAAAATAATGAGGTTTGGAAACAGAGATTGTTGCAAAAGATTGCTTTGTTTCCATCGATTTTCTTATAAAGATAGCTCAAAACATGCAAACCAAGTAGTCTCAGGCAACCATGAAGCACTTACTGCAGTTTAAAGCATGGAAACTGAAGCAACTATTGTAGCGTTCATCATCTATGCTCCTTTGAAAAATGCTGAAGGAATGTGTGTGTTCAGCCAGGACACAAAGAGTGTCACAACAGAGAGCTGGACATGGATCCAAAGACTGCACTGTGCTGTCACAGAGAGTGAGGAGCTGTGTGAGGAATGTACGTCACTAAACCAAGGGACAGAAAATCCACATTTAACACGGTACAGTTCACAGGAAGTCAGTCAAATCTTTACAGTATGTGCGCTTCCTAATTCTCTGATATGGGATTAACATCGAACACACTGGCACAGAACAGAAAGATCGGTTTCCACCCATAATAATAATAATGACGCCGTTTTTGTGTTTGTGTGTGTTTCAGTCGGACTGTGTGAACTATGTGAAGATTGTGCACCACTATAACCGCACCCACCTATACGCCTGTGGAACTGGGGCCTTTCATCCTACTTGTGCCTTTGTGGAGGTGGGAAACAAAATGGAGGTGAGGAATGTGCGAAACAAAAACATCACAAAATTGCACTTTATACAGGTGCAGCTTAATGTAAAAAAACAAACAAAAAAAAAAAAAAACACGCAAATTACAGATGAAAACATTTTACTCATTTTACCTGGGGGGAAAGAATAAAAACACAACCTTTATTTTTAATAAAGTTGATATTTGCAGTATGTCTCACATAACAAAATGCTGCTGTTGTGCTCTTGCTCAACATCAGGACCACGTGTTCAGGATCGACCCCTCTAAAGTGGAGGATGGGAAAGGAAAGAGTCCATATGATCCTCGACACAACGCCGCATCTGTGCTCATTGGTAACTATACCTGCCAACAATCATTTCCTTATTCTGTTTATGTGTGTTATTTTGGGATAAAGGATGCTGTTGTAAACATGCTTTTAAGAGACTTTTGTCTTTGTCTCCTAGGTGATGAACTATACGCAGGTGTTGCTACAGATTTAATGGGACGGGACTTCACTATCTTCAGGAGTCTGGGGAAACGTCCTTCGATTCGCACCGAACAACATGACTCACGTTGGCTCAATGGTGAGTTTGACCTTTTACATTAACTCATTCAGTCCAGTTCAGTCGAAATGAAGGAGCCTCTCATTAAAATAAAATATTCTTTTATATTTTGTCTGTTTGTTTTTACTCAATCAACCAGAACCAAAGTTTGTTGGCTCCTTTTGGGTCCCTGAGAGTGAAAATCCTGATGACGACAAGGTTTTCTTCTTCTTCCGGGAAACGGCGGTCGAGGCTCAGGGTCTGGGAAAGTCCACATACTCCCGGATTGGGCAGTTGTGCAGGGTGAGACATTACTTGGCCCAGTCGAGTCTAGTAATTAGAATGAAAAATCAGTTTAAAATCAGGTCATACGCTGAAAAATAAGGCTTATAAATGTGGTGAAATGAACTCCAGATGATTATTCAGTCAAACACAAACTGACGCTTAATGTTCTGTTAAATATTATTTTTGTGTTGTCAGAATGATATGGGAGGTCAGCGAAGTCTGGTGAACAAGTGGACCACATTTCTCAAAACTCGCCTAATTTGCTCGGTACCAGGGGCGGATGGCAGTGATACATACTTTGATGAGCTACGTAAGTTTACCACAGCTGTGTGGTATTTAAACTGCTCATTAATGATTATTGCTGAGCAATGAAATGAAACCATGATGCAGCATTCATGTGAGGCGCAGGTTAGACAGGAAACTCAACTACTTTTGGATTTACCACCTATTTTACCACAGGGATAAATGGGCTAACATTTATTACTCCTGCTGCACAAGGGTTCCAGAATATTCTGATTTAGATGTAAATTGTTCAAGTTTATATAAAAAGAAAAACAGAGAGTTGAACATTGAGCTTATTTTTCTTCTCTTCTCACAGATGTTTTTACACAGAAATAGTCTGCTACAAACAAAACTTACATAACTCAATGAAAGTCTAATGAGTTCTTTTATTTCAAACTTTAAAAAGTTTTATTGTTTACCTCTGTCTGAAAAAGGCAATTTTTTTCTCCTTATTGAATTATTAAAGATAACAGAACATCTCATTACGCAACCCTTCTCCAACCTTCAGTCATGAGGTTTAACCAGCAGCTGCAGTAGTTTACTCAGTAAAGATGTTTTTGGTAAATCTGTCTGTTCTGTTTTGAGGGCAATAATATAATCTGCCTTTGTACTCATCTCATGACGGGGAGAAAGAGTAACTAAGTAGAAGACTCGGTTCGAACTTTGACCCCACCTTAGGCTACGTCTGTCAGTCACATTTTTTCACGGGTTTCTTATCTCTGCAGTGAGTTTTTGACGGCACCTGAGGCCAAGAATAGAAGAACCTGCAGTAAAAATGCAGGTGTAACTTATCTTTTTGCTTTTGACTACTTATAAACCTTTTATTTTGTTTTGAAAGTCAAAAATAAATCATTGTTTTTAAGGTCAAAAAGACTAGAAAAGAACAACATTTGCTAACCATTGTATTAAGCCACAGATGATATTTTTCCATGTCACGACCTTCAGTAAGCAGTAACGCAGTTTAATAAAGTGGTTAGACATGTCCATAGGGTTTTGTTGGTCTTTTTCCTAACCTTTGACCTCTGGACTACCGCCACCTGACTCAAATGTCTGTGTGTGTCCGTCCTCAGGCGATGTGTTCCTGCTGCAGACCAGGGACAGAAAGAACCCCCTGGTGTACACGGTCTTCTCTACTTCCAGGTCCGTCCGTTCGAATCATGCGTGTTTGTTTATGCACGCATGCATGTTATGTGTGTGTTTGTTGTAACTAACCCTGCTCCCGTTGTTTCCCAGCAGCAGTGTCTTTAAAGGCTCAGCAGTGTGTCTTTACTCCATGAATGACATCCGGAGGGCCTTCCTGGGGCCTTTTGCTCACAAAGAGGGGCCCAACTACCAGTGGGTCCCCTTCCAGGGGAAAGTACCCTATCCCCGACCAGGAATGGTATGTCAGCTATAATGGCACAAACACAAAGACAGGGCAACATTTTCTAATTGTGAAATATAAACAAACTAATCCAGTTCTCTGTGGCACATGCACTAAGTGCTTATGGATGATGAAAGTGAACATGCAGCCTAGAACTAATATTTGATCTGTTTATCCACATCTAACTTGATTTCTGACAGTTCATCTTACATTTAATGACATCGCCACTGATTATATCTTTGATTTATTTAACAAGAAGGTTTGTCAGAGGATAATCTTTAAAAAGTAAGACATCAATAAAGAAACAGCTTCACAGAGCTTTAAAATTGAACTAGAACTGCAAAGCAGTTATTACCGGGGTCCAAGCCTGTGTATACATGTCCGCCTTGGCCCATGTTGTCCTGAG
>JAUBOC010000181.1:19820999-19837812 GCA_032275365.1 Anablepsoides cearensis | reverse complement strand
ACTTATTAGAGAACAAACAAATGTTAAACAATGTGTCATCTGCTTCTTAAAAACATACATTTTACCTTAATTTTCCTGAACAGAACAATGTATTCTGGTTATGATAGTTACTCTATAGCAGAGGTCCCCAACCTTTGTTTCCTTAAGAGCTACTTTTACAATATGAAATTATCCAATAGCTACCTTTTGCAACATATATTTTTAAACTTAAAATCCATCCATTGGAATAAGCTTGTTTTGCTTGAACATACACAAAAATCATCGTCTTCAACTCACACTCTAGCGGGAATAAACCCCACGCAGTGACGTATGCTGCAGCGGAAGGGGTCAACCAGGAGCTTGGCACAGTGTGCCTCAAGGAGCTATAAAAAGTGTATGCAAAATCAAACGCCAAATAACCATGTGACCACGCATCATCTGGTCGGCTGTCGTTCCCCCACACTGAGCCCTAGATTGTTTGATTGACAACCAAGGGGGAGGGACATCTATGTATGATTGGATATAAATGATTTTTGTTTGGCCAGTGACAAATTAAATTTTACTGCTCCTAATTTTTTACAAGGACTGAAGAGCTACTTTAAATAAGCTCATGAGCTAACGGTAGCTCACAAGCTACTGTTGGAGACCCTTAATTTGGGTTATAAAACTATCACATGCGATTAAACATTCCATCAGTAAAACAAGATGTGTCTCTTACCACTCCTGGTCTTGGATAAGGTACTCTGCCTTCATACGGACCCCACTGATAGTCGGGACCCTCTTTATGAGCAAAAGGTCCATTGAAAGCTTCTCTGATGTCGGCCATGCGGTAAACACACACAGCAAAGCCTTGAAATACATTACTGAAAGAGAAACACACAAAACAGTTACGTCATATTTTAGCAACATATCTAAATCAATTTGTGTAACGATGATTAATTTGATAAAAGACAAAATATTAACAGTTTCTCTTTTCCTGGTTTTTTTGTGAAACTACGGCTTAACTCAAAATCATTAAGTTATTCAAATAGATGCTCTGAATTAAAGTTTTACCCCAAAAATGTCAGCAAATCCATGTTTTAACACTATTTGTCACATGACTTCACGTTTTTGCAGCGTGTGAGTTTACCTGATGGTGCTCATTATTGCATAGATGATTGGGTTTCTCTCGTCCTTGGTCCTCAGCAGGAAAACATCCTCTGTTTCACGTTAAGATAAACACAGTTAAACTGCTCATTTTAGCATTTCTACAAAATCTGTTGTCCAGAAACCATGCAAACACAACGTGCTGCTGAAACGTATTAAATATACACACATAAAGGCAACTTCTCATTGAAACACTTTGCATGCGATACTTCTACTCACCAAGCTGGTTGAAGTGTGTGTCGATGCCATGCGGTCCTGGTACAGAACAGACCAGTCTGGCTTTTATGAAGGTGCTCCACTTATTGACCAGAACTCTTTGACCTCCAACATCATTCTGGAAAAAAATACAGTAAACAAACAATCTAATAAACACAGTTGGATATTTATTTCTTACTTTGATATGTTTAATATATTTGATAGATTGACTCTTTATTTCAGCACACTGGACTGAGGACAACTACAATTTTATCTAGTGATACACCCAGTTTAATTATGATAAATTAGGAAAATACCATATTTTCTTGTTGTTTTACATGCAGGACCAGAGTTACAATGTAAAAAAAAGGAAAAAAAAAAACCTCACGGATGTAGAACAGACCTGTCAGAGCACAAAAGGAAACTATTGAGTAACTGCTAACATCTGCAGCTTTGGATCATAGATTTAATACATCCTAATGTTAGCAATTAAGTATTTGATTACCTCAGGCCAAACTCAACCTAATAAATAATAGGTTGACTCTTAATTTAAAGCTAAATAACGTCCAGGATGAAAGACAAAGACAAAACTGAACACCACATTTTATGAATAAAATAAGTGAGGGGGTGAAAGAGAAAGAGAGAAAAGAGAGGAGATGATCTGGAGATGAAGAGGAGTTTAAATTGAGAACAAGTAACTTAGATTTAAGAGTTAATTCGAAACATCTTCACAACCTTCAACTTGCAGCTGTGCACATCAGTATGTGCAAGTACGACTTTATGTGGATTCTTTTATGCATACCACTTGTGTGTGGCTCACAAAACACATATGCGTGAAAGAATGTTACCGAGTTTAAGCTGACGGAGATTTAGGTTGGAAAAAGTTGACAGCTGCAAGCAGTTTGGAAAGAAATGGGATTTATCCTATACAGAACACGACACCTCTACAGTCATTTTGTGTGTGTGTGTGTGTGTGTGTGGGGGGGGGGAGTAAAAAATGACTCTATTGGAGAGTTGTCTTTTCAATGAGAGAGCTTGCAGGTGTCACATTAAACAGATTAACGCTTTAACACATTATCTTCTGTCTGACAAAGTTACCCATAAGGTAAGAGAACTCTTAAATCTAATCACAGCTGTGGCTCGGTTCAGTTTTTCATAAGAAAATCCCCCAGTGAGTTCGACAACCACTGCAAAAACCCAAAAAATCTAAAGGGTTAAAACAGGGCTAATTTGATTAAAACAGCTTGAAAAAATAAATAATTTCCTGAATTAACAAGACAAAAACCTGTTATAAAGTGTCTCACCGCACACACTCGTCCAACTCGTGCATGTATGGCCTCCTCCCTGTCCCCCGCCTCTGAGGCCTTCTCATTGAAGAAAAAATACACTTTGTCATTGTCCCGGTCATCATTGTCTGGGATCAGGTGGGCTGCAACAAATCTGGGGTCTTGGGGGTGGGGGCAAACGGGAGGATGGGAAATGTTGCAGAAGAGAGTTACCAACAGAAAGAAAATAAATCAAATTAATCTTGTTTTAGAACTTTCAGGATTTAAGAAGGGCAAACAAAATGATACCAGTGATGCAGTTGCATATTTTCATTTATAAGGGACAGAATTTATAATAAATCTTACTGTTCAGTAGTTTCTGATCAGTCTCTGTCCTCATGGTGGTGCGACCTCCCATGCTCCTGATGATTACAGAGTCTCGTCCAAGAAAATCTGCTGTCAGTCCTGTATACAGCTCTCCACCTGCAGACAGACAGAGACAGAGACAATATAATGAAATTGTAATATAGTAAAAATGGATTTAAAACAGTTTAAATTAACCTTAACAAAGCTGAAGTACTGATAAGTGGAATAAATAGTTCAAATAAGCTTGTAAGACAAAAAAGTTTATAATTATAATATGACTTTAAAGGGGGGCTATTATGCGTTTTCCTGTGTATGTCAAAGATAAATGGGACTTTGCATCTTGGCCTATAAACTCTTTGAAATTGACCTGTCTCTATCTATAGAAAACAGCTGACATTCCCACTTCTTCACAACAATTATTTAAGGAAGGGTTGCTCTGTGGGCCGAGGGTTCAGCTGGGGACTGAGCTTCAGGGAGGAGCTTTGTGTAAGTAGGTGGAGCTTTGTACCAGCAAGGGTTTAGGCTGCTCCACATGACTACCACAGGAGATTCAAGGATTTCTCAAACATGCATGAATGAGTCAGCAACACTCTGGGTATGTTTTGATGAGGGAATGGCATTATAAAATGATGTAAAATGTCCATTTTGCATAATACACCCCCCCCCCACACACACACACTTTCTTTTTTTAAGGAAATTGGGGATGAAATGAACATTTGTGGTTTAAGCAAATGTAAAAGAGCAGAAAGAAGAAATTAAACCAATACGAACCAGAGTTAAACAACAGCAATAATAGTTAAAAACCTCCATGATCAGAACATACTGTAACAAGGAAACTGAGAGCATTTTGAAACTCAATCATTCTTCTATCTTCACCAGCAGTGAACAAACATTCCCTTTTCTAGGACTAAGAATATTCCTGCAAGTGGAAACAGAACATCAGATTTTTCCTCTGGCATTTTGGTTATGAGACACATTAACATACCTATCAGTTATCTGTCAGATAAGACAGCTGTCTCCACTGACTCGGAAAATACCCAGGAAAAAACCCCGGATCTTAATGCTCTCCTGTCACCTAACAATCATAAGAAAGCTTTTCTCAGTAAACTGGTTTTTGACTTTCAGCTGGTTTTAATTTTTTTCCAGCCAAAGTCGAAAACAAATCCGGTCACGGATCGCTCTCTCCTGCGACATTGTGCATTTAAAAAAAGTCTTATTTTATTTGGCAGCAGTAACTAAGAACCTTACACACTCATCCTTCTTCATATTACAGACACACAATCAAATTAGACTCATGTATGAAGTTATCTCCCAAGAAATATGATATAAACAGATAGTCAGTGTAATAAGTGCTGACAGAACCTGGGGAGTTGAGCTTTGCATTTTGTTGGATCAAAAACCTAAAAGAAAACATAATTTAGGTTGATCATTGAAGAGGAGGACTCTAATCATTTTTATATTATCATTATTGCTTTTTTCTGTTTTATGTTTATTATATAGAGCAAGAATGTGTTGCTCAGAGCTATACTTACTTCGCATTTATGTTCTTTAATTATTGTAATAATTGTAATAGTATTTTTCTCAAGAGTCTTACACTAGAACAAAGTATAAAAAAGCAATAAAAGTCATTCTGTTTTTTTCTAATATTGTTCTATTGTGTTAAAACCCATAAATAGGTCAGTAATCAGATGGAAGGTCAATAAAATTCTTTTAGAAAAAGTTGAATTTGATCTGTGTTTTCATTTGATGCAACTTTGCTGAGAGAGGCCAAGGAATCTGCTGAGTGTGCGTTTTGTACTGACGTGACTTACCTTGGACACACATCACTTCTTTCAGGGTTTACAGTTTATCTCATCAATGTCTGTGTGGACCTCTCTATGTTAGTCACAGTTCTTTTGCACAGAACCCAAAACGTCCTGCATCCATGTGGCCACTGTATATCACAGCCGAGCTCCAAACTGCTAAATACTTGGCTCTAAATGTAAAGTTCTCCTGCCAAACACAAAGCGCAGAGGGAGGATTTCTGTAACTGGAATCACCCAGCTGTGGAGAAACGATGAGATCTACTGTATATACACACCATCCATGCCTCCACCCTTAAAAGGGTCCCAGGATCCTCTGTCACTGGCATAAATCTAGATTATTTCACAAGCTATAATAAATACCTAATGACACTAAGAAAGAAACACCCAGGACTTTTTGTTTTAGTGAGCGCAGGTCCAAAGAGTAAGTGTGTGTCAAAGTCAAAGAAGGCATTCCAAGCAGCTATTAAAAAAGTCGTTAGTAATTTGAACTACACAAGAGGTCTATTTAAAAGAGCAGAAAGTACATGAAATAATTAGTTTTGCCAAATCAGCACCAAAAACACCATATAAGCAATATTAACCATAAGGAAACAAAAAAAACGTACCACTGAAGGTGCTAGCAAACGGGAAGTTGGGGTCGTGTGGAACCTTTCCTCGTCCGCTCTCCACATTCTTTGGATCCATCGTGAACACATGCTGAGATAGAAAAAAAAAAAAAGAAAAATTCAGCGTTACATTTAGTTGATTCCAGCAGGTGGTCTCTGAGGAAGGACCTATCACTTTGACATTTTAAACTTTACCAGAAATGTTAGCAAGATCAGCTTGCTCCATGTGATTCAGATTACAGAGCTGAAATTAATTGCAGAATCATATTTTCTTCATCAGTTCTTCCAAGTGGAAAATCTTTTTCCTTTTAACTCTACAAACGGGGTCGGCCCTCTGCAGCACCTGATTCTGATTATCTTACTTAGCAAAGGTCAACAGGTAAGGCCGTGCAGTAAATCAGCCCAAAGCTGTTATTGTAATTACACTAACTGCAAGATCAGTATTCTGACTCTTATTCACACAAATAAGGCAATCTGGGGCTTTTTAAACATTTTTTCGCACATTTTTCTTTCAATTCATTCGTCCTTTATCCGAACTTCTGCTTGTCTGAGAAGAAAAGCGTTTTCTGAGATAAGAGGAAATTTGGGATCATTGGAGCTGCCAGATCCAGGCATTTTCTCACTCGGTTCCCAGAGCAGATCAGTTCCCAGAGTCCTGGATGCAGAGGAGCCAGACAGCTAATAAAAAGAAACACAACAAGTACCACTGCAGTCAAATTCAAATTAAAATGTAATATTTAGAGTTTTAAACAAAAACAGAATGCTGATAGTTGCTGGCTTTATTATGTTTCTAGAGACCATGAAATTCTATTAAACTCTGAAGACTAATAACACAGCGAACCCCCCCCCCCACCCCCCCATACACACACCCACACACACCTTAACTTCTATTAACTTCCATTTATTTCCAGTCACTTCTGTAGCCTAACCCCAAACCCTAAACTGGTGTTCCACAATAATAGGACCAGTTTTTGGTCTCTGGAAAAACAACCAGTCCCAACAAGGTAGGTGTTTATACCAGAGAAGGTCCTAAAAAGACAACAAAAAACAGATACACCCACTGACTCTAAGCATTTTATGTTTTTGGTGCCTTCTCCTTACAACAAACCTCAAAGCCACTTCAAACAAAACGTGTACTGAGATTTTTAAAGACCACAGTTTATGGTGAAGTCTGCACTGATATAGCCTCGTTAAAACCAGCCTCTTGTCCTTCGCTTTGCTTCATACAAGGGTCTGGACTCTCGGCTATAGAAAAGGGATTCACGCTGGAGGCGTGGCCTCTGTTAAAGTTTAAAATGATTGGAACAGTTGGCCGGAACGTATGTGTATGCCAGCTCCACTGCGAAGGAGGCTAAGCTAAGAAGCTAACCGGAAATTGCGTGTGCTATAAACAACCCTACTGAGGGGAGAGAAGTACCAAGCAGAACGAGACGGCTGTAAACAAGTGCTGCAGGCTTTGTCAGACACATTTAATTTATTTTGGAAGTCTTATCAACACAGACTGGCTTCATTCAATTTCTCCACTGCCATTGCTAAACTCACAACAAGCAGAGACTCGGTGTTGTCGTTTCAAAACTCCGCCTTCTGCTTTCTGATTGGCCCGAACAAAGTTCTACTGAAGAAATCCTTGTTTATGGGAGAAATCCCAGATGGAGCAGTGAAGGGAAACTAGAACTGAGTGGAACTGCGTAGAAAGGCAAGGGCCAGGCTAGCATCGATATGGTAAACACAAAATTCGGTAAATCAGTTCATAATGAAAGTTGTCTGAAGGAGAAATCCTGATTAAGACAAATACAACTGGACCAGTTGCAAAATAGCAACAGTAACTTTGTAAGCAGACTGGACTTTACATCAAGCAAAGTGATGATAGTAAATCAGGACTCACATCTTTTTTTTTTTTTTTTTTTGCTATGACTTCAGCACTAAAATAAGTATTTTTTTCTAAATCATTCACCAGCTTGTCAAATGCACCTGATAAATTATTTCCACCTCCCTGGGTTGTGTGACTTGTTAGGTCAAAAGAGGTCCACTTTGGATAAAAGGCCCTTTGTTTTAGTCTTTCTTCTTTCACTTCAGTGCCACCAGCAGACAGACAGGCTGGTACAGTCTGTCTGCGCCGGAGACGAATGGGTGGGATCAAACACCATCTACTTTCAGGATAAAAGGAGGACTGGGAAATGACGAGACCAACAGTGAAACTTTGAGTTTGAGTTTAAAACAAAAAAATATTACAAAATAAAGTGGCCTCAGAGTGAACTCCATTTCCAGTCCCAGTTCCTCTGATAGACAATGGAGTATTGTTACGAGGTGGGCGAGTCCTTTACTGAGCAGAGATCACAGGGGAGATGATGACATTGAAGTCTGCTGAATAGAAATACTGTTAGAAACACGGGACAATACACTCACTAATGTACACAAAGTGTCACACAAACACACACACTTGCACAATGCAGCAATACGTGCTGTGTAACATGAACAAGGCGAACACACTGAGCTGAGCTAAACACCAACAGATCTCAGGAAATGAGCAGAGACAGTGAACTTTTTATATTCCATCCATATTTAGCTTTCTGAATGTTCATCAAGAGGTTTGAATTACTTTTTCAGGTGGTGGAGGGAACACGTTCAACCTACCAGCACACACACACACACACACACACACACACACACACAGCTTAAAGACAAACTCCCTGAACTTAACGAGATGGATATTTAACTAACTCAATCCTTCACTGGTATAATTTCTGAAGATGTTTTTGTTTGTTTTTTAATTGTTTGTTTATGCGTATGATATAAGCAAAAGACAGTGTGGTTTCCCCAATGTGTTTATGTGTGTGTATGATGTGTGTGTTTTGACTTATTGTGTTCCAGATAAAAACACACACAGCTCATTAGATGCAGAAAGTCACCAGGGTCAAAGTCTGTCAAAACAAATACGCACGAGTTCTGTGATACAGAGAGGGAAACATCCAGGCCACTTTACTCCTAGCTCTGCCAAACACAACACTGGACCCCCACCGCAGAACCACCGAGACAGATCATGACACACACCCGTGAATTTGTGTCGTTGTACGTGTAAAAACCCTTCGCTTCCCTTATTCATTATGTTTGAATGTATTAATGATTGATCTCACAAAAACTGAAAAATCAAAGGAAAATTTCATCACCAAATCAGCAGTCGATTTTTATTTCCTTTTTTTTTAAATAAGCTTGTCACTTTTTATTAGAAGCACATTGATTCCATAGTTTATACCTGTGGTTCCTAAACTATTTTCCTCAAAGCCCCCCATTCTTACTTCCAAGTCATGCTGAGCCCCGTCCCCCAATCCCTCGCTACACCCCACCTCCATGATCAAGATGCATTCAACCTTTATCGCTTTGAAAATATATATTATTATAAAGTGATTAGTTACAAACTTATTTGAATTAATTGAAACAAAGTTTCAATTGACTTGGTGATTTTTAAATAAAAAGAATAAATAGATGTTTTCACGTATGAGCAGACAAGGTTACCCCCCCCCCCCCCATTTGTATAAACTACAGGTTTATACAAATGTACAGATACTGTCTGATTTTCAAAAGAAGAAAACAAAAACACAATGAAACTCTTTGATTTAAAACTTTAGACCAAAATTATTGTTTTATAACAAGTACTCAATCATATATTGCTTTTTTGCTTGTTTTCTTTTTTTTTTTTGGTATTTTTCACTGGATGTACCTACAACTCATTAACTTTTGGAGTCTATTCAATTTAAGATAAAATTGAAATTGTCCATCACTAAAAAGGCTATAACTTAGCCAGGTTAGCAGACATTGAGCTTCAATTTTATATGACAGTAGCTGAGAATCATTCACAATAAATACTTTGATTTTGACATCATGATTGAGTTCAAATATTTATAATTTCAAGGTTTTAAAGAAGTTGGTTGCAACCCCATCATGAATCAACATAAGATGAACTTAGTCTAGAAGGAACTGAAATTATGCAGGGTCTTTTTTGTCGTATCTGCCTCTGTGTTTGGTTACACACCTTGTTTCTTTTTGTTTATGTTTGAAAGTGCACGTTTTTCATCAGTTTGTGAGCGTTTCTGCCTGCATTTCTGCCTATTTATATGTTCAATTTGGTGTCATTTGTTTTGCTTGACCGAGTGTTTGTGTATGCGCGTGTGGTCTCGTCCTGTTCGTGTCGCCGCCGAGCCACAGAGGTTTATTTTCACATGTATGACGCTGCTCAGGCCGTTGCGTCTCTCACCGCGGGGACTCTGGCTCGTGTTATTCTGTGAGTGTCGGGTTGTGGTTTAGAGAGACAGAGAGAGGCAACGCTGGCAAAAGAAACAGACCGGGGCTCGATGTGGAGAAGGGAGATCAAGATGAACACCATATGATGATAATTATGTGAAACATTGGTTTTACACAAAATATTTATTTTTTAACTAAAGACAGGTTTTTCCAATAAAATACCACATAACACAACTTTCTGACTGCAGAGCCATGAAACTCAGTCTCATTACACAACGATTGAAAAATGTTTTTTGTGGCTTTGAAATGTCTGTTCCCTTTGACCTCCCAGAAATGTGAGAAGTACTTTTCTTCCAAGTGTTTGTTAGAAAACGAACCGACAATTCTTTGTTTTTGTGTAAAGCTTGCTTGACGTTTGGACAACAATGTAACACAGGGTGTGAGAGAGATAGAAACAGTGTGTGCACGTCTGCCCCTAACAGAGATAAAACACCTTCTGGGTTAAAGGTCATCCCACCCAGAGTCCAGTCTGAGGGCCTCAGAGCTCCGGCTGCTGGGAGGTGTCACACAAACAGGCGGTGATGTGTTCTCCAGCAGTTTACCACTGGTTAAATAAATGGACAGACTCCCTTTGGTGCTGTTTAGCCGAACAGACTGACTACCTGAGAGGACACAAGTCTGAATGACTTCAGCACACTAAGAGAAACACAGATACAAACACAGTGAAAAGCTGATGTGCTGATGTCAGTGAGGTCAGCAGAACTGAGCTGTGACAGATGCTAACATGTTAGAGATACATGCAAACATTGGCACATACAAAAGAGATTTTTTTTTTACTTTCTGTACTATGCAAAGGTTTTAAAATAATATAGGGAAGACAAAAGGCTCGAGAGTCTTGCTGTCTTCTAAAAGGTCTTTTAAGAGTTTTCTTTGGATTCTGCAGAGGTGTATAAATATATATTTACTTTGTTACAGTACTTAAGCAATTTATTTGAGGATCTGTAATTTTTCCAAGTATTTTTTAAATCATAGCTTTTACTTTTATTTTGTTACACTTAAAACAGAAAAATTGTACTTTTATTTTTTTACTTTTACTTACTTTTTTACTGTAAAATCTTATTACAAGCTACAACCAAATATATGACTAGAACTCATTGTGAAAGAAGTTGTTTAGTCTAAGAAATGAAGTGTTGAATTTACTTTTTTTATAACCACTTCAGTAGAAAATAAAAACTTTATATTAGAATATTAGTTTCTTAATGTATTCATCATAAGTGATTTTTATGGAGAGAAGAAAGTGAAAAGAAAGAAGGGAAAAAAGGAAAAGAGGAAATATCATTAGAAAAGGCCACACACCCAATGTCTATCCGCTCATCTGAAAGTAAATAAATACAAGAGAAACATAGCAACAAGATACATATAATAATCAAGAAAGTTAAAGTACTTTTACACACACTGTCACTGAAGTGTTGAATTTACTTAACCAAGTTCTGTCAACTGGTTCTACTAATCCGAGTTGAGTAAATGTAAATCAATTTACGCATTTCTTTGAAAGAAAATGTGTAAATTTCCCAATGTGCTTAATTTAATTTAGTGGAACCAGGTGACATAACTTGGTTAAGTAAATTCAACACTTCAGTGTGTGTAAAAGTACTTTTACTTTCTCGATTATCGTGAACAGTTTTATGACTTTTACTAAAGTACTTTTCTTATCAGTGAAATTAATTTTTACCAAAGTCGATTCTGTGAAGGTATATTTAGTTTTTCTTACTTTATTTTTTTCCAATTAGCTATAGACCTCTGGGATTTTGGCTGCCTTTTCCCTCTTTGTTTACCTAACCGCACTTAAAAAATAAAAGCGAGGAGAAGTGAAGGACAAAATAAGAGGAAATATCGTTTTCCATGATGTTGAATAAAACCCACACCTACCAGCCTGAGAGGGAAACAGAAAATGACAGAAAACAAAGAACACACACAGTCATGACCACCTAAAAGATATGAGGAAAAAATGAAAAAAATGCTGGAATGTAGTTCCCTTTACTTGTGCGCATAAATCACTACACACACTTCTAAATGGTTGGCACTCTTCTGTTACACTGCTTTCCTTCACACAGCTCTGCCAATGTCAGCTTGCCCCTTTCTAAATGCAGATTCTGACCCCCTCCTGCTGGGCCAGGCAGGATGGCAGGTCCAGCAAAGGCCTGAAGAACTGCCATGAAACAGAAACTTAGGAGTTTGTTCTTAATGGTCCCATTCATGGATTCTTGTAATGGCAACAACTGTGGGAGTCTGTAGAGGGTCGCAGTGAGCTGAATGAGTGTGAGGAGAGCCGCCCCGCACAGTTGAAAAGATGTATAATGAGTAAGTAGCACTTAAAAAAAAAAAAAACTTTGATGGCTACATGTTGAGACCCCTGTGGTTTGTAGTCAGACCCCAGCCAGTCTGGGCAGTGATTATCCAGAAAAAAAAAAAAAAAAGATGCTCAGTCATATTTAAGAAATTAGCCCGCCTGGTTTAGCTTTCTAACGCTAAGTGGACATTAGGTAAACTGCACTGCAGAGACAGACTAAACAGAACAAGCCAAAGATTTACATACATTTAATCACAGACATTTTATCAAACGCCAAAACAAGTGTGGAGCACATCTGCAGCTCTTACAAAGTCACAACAGTTTTTTTTTCTAACTGTGTTCTCAAACACCAGATGTTCAGGTGTCAGCAGGAATTTTGGCCAGTGTGAAAACACCTTAAACTAACAAGTCATCGGGACTCTATAAATGCTGCCAGTTGAACTGATTAAAGAGACTTTTTTTCTTCTTCTTCTTCAAAGATTCTTGATGCCTGGTATTGCCAGAAAGCATTTGCCACTATGTATTTGTTTGAAATGTCTCACCTCATTTTAAATGTTCCTGTTATATTTTGGAGGGAGCTACAAAATAACTAAAACTTAAAACTAAAAGCTTAAAAAAGGCTCCCCAGCTTTGACATCTTTCTGTTCTCACTAGAATTTATAGTTGAAGTTTATAAAAACAAGAAGTGCAGGCCAAGAAAAGCTATGCCCTCTATGAATCATATATAGTAATAGTGCAGTATATGTGCTAAAACAGACTTTGCAGCTTTGAACATGCATAAAACAGTTAATTTGTGTTTTTTTATGCAAGTACATTATCTTTAAATGAATAATAAGGTGAAATACAAGTCGTCATACTTTTCAGCACAAACACATCACCGTACCTCTCCTCTGTGGCCCACATAGATGAAGACACACATGGGCTTGAAGGCTCCGGTGCCACAGGCCAGCAGGTGGGTGCGGTTGTAAGGCTGCAGAAGACGAACGAAGTTGGCACACTCTGTCTGCAACACACAAATAAACGCAGTTCTTAAAACGCGGTCATGATGTTTTAATTAACGGCATCTGAAAGGAAAATACTTTACTGATAGATTAAATGGTAAAGTTTACAGTCTGTCAACAAGAAACTTCTGCCCTCTGTAGGATGAAAGAATTCTTTGATTTGCACAAGAACACGTCAATTTTATAGAAACGCCCAAAAATAAATCAAATTATAGTGACTATCATCTAAATGCAGATAAGCTGATTTTCACGGTACTAAAGCAAACCAAAATGCTGGTAACCACTGCTTATTGGTAGCACATGTAACAAAACAAAACCCCAAGAAGAGTACTATCAGCAGAGATGTGAGAGTCTCTCCTTACAGTACTCGCATCTTTGAAGGTTTGGACGTCAGCCACCAGCATCATGATGTAAAACAAAGTCATTAAACTGATTAAAGGAACTTCAGTGATACCAGAAAAAGGCTTTGGACAAAAGAAATAGAAATAGACACTGATTATCATAATTAAAAGGAAAGACATGTCAAATAAATAAAGCTAAAGCAAGTTCAAAACAAACATTTGTAACTTCAACAAGTGAAACAGAGATTGAACGGGACAGAGACAGAAAGTCCAGATGGAAGAAAAGGAACAAGAACAAAAGCGGTGGTGAGTGAGGAAACAAGGAAACAAGTGTCACAATTTGTGTCCTACACAGAGATCCAAAGGAAGCAGGAAGTACAACTACTTCCTTTTGCCTTTCTGCAAAAACAGCAGCTGATAAAAAAAATGTGTCTGCCCAAAAGAAATTGATTGGCTGGAGGTTATTCCCTGAACTTAACCAGGTCAAACTCATACAGACAGTTCCTGCTAGACTGTGGGTTTGGATGGGGTTTATTTCCTTTTTGATACAACCTGAACCTGCAAATTACTTTGAAGATTATCGGTTTGTTTCACCATTTTTTATTCATTTTTGTTGTCTGCTGTCAGCATTTTCATTCCTCATCTAGACTCAGACCAGTTTTAGAGTTTTACAAGTGGATGATGTGTTTCTGTGTGTGTGGGCCCTTTTCTTGTTAAAGTTGCTGTCAGCTCTTCTTCATCGTTGTTCATCATCTTAAGTGCTTTGGCAACGCTGCAGACCTGATGTAAACCATTTTACTAAGATATGAGCCACAGTTTACATCACAGTGTTGCTCTTTCAATGACCCATTCCTACACCAAACAGAACCAGGTAAGTGACACATTTATATTAGAAAACTTTTCCATAAATCAGACAATAAAATTTGTCAAATTTAGTCAAATGTATCACAAAAATGACTTGACTTTCAGTTTATTGAATCCAGCAGATTGAATAGATGTGATGTTAACAAATGATCTCTTTAACGAACAACAGGAACCAAGTCACAGGCAGTAAAAAGCCATTCGTACTATTTTTTAATCATAATATTTTACTTTTTCCTCCTTAACCACAGGGACAATCACTGCCCTTTCATTTTTTCACAGAAAACAGGCAGAGAGGTGAAGTACAGCAGCCCACATGTCATAATGACATTATCACATATGGCGTAGGTGATGATGCCTACTTGAGGATGTAACTCGTTCAAAATCAAACGGCTCTTTGGAACAAACAGCTTGTCAAGATCTGGATCCTTTTAAAGCGTTTTTAATGAGCCATCTCTCGTATTGAGCATGAATCAGCATATTTCACTTGTGTTCCAGATAAACTTTCCCTCCACCACTTAAGGCCTAACATGATTTAGGATCATATCATTATTAATGATAATGTTTCAGTATGATGCTGTTATTTGGTAACTGTTAACTTAATATGAAAGCATCGCTCACAAAAGGTTGAGGCTTTCACGATTAAAGATGAAACTAAACTAACTAAACTGAACAACAATTATATAAGATAAATCACTGAACTGTTTAAGAATAATCTCTTTTAGAAGTATCAGATATCTTTATAAGTGTCTATCCAAAGTCACAGCAAAACAATAAGTGAGACAGGAAGAACTGGGGTAATGGAGCAAGCGTCTCAGGTATTGGGATATTTGTGCGCATTAGCAGAATATGCCATAAAGAAAATGACTGGAAGCTGCTGTTTGGTCACAATGGTTATCAAAACCACTTCCTCACTCCAGGGTGCCAGCCTCTGCAGTGAGAAAAGCAGTTTGACCTGGTAACAGAACGTAATGATATCAGGTAAATCTGCAGAACCATCCTTGTGTGTAATTGCTGTGAGTTTCAACCCCTCAGACAGCACTGAGTCAAGAGCTGTCTGTCATCACAACTGATTTAAGCCCATGAGCAGGGGATTAGGCACATTAAGCACATGGGTAAGGAATGACTTTTTAAGCACTACAATATGTATCTGTTCCCACAAATGTCATTCAACTTCACAGTGCAAAGACAAGCCTTCGGTTCAACTTTTCCAAAGGAAGTATTGAGTTCTCTGAGCTCCGTGGCCTCTGAGACGGACTGGTACTCAGAAATCTGAACTGCGATCAGAGGAATCGGTATTCCAGATGTTTTAATGGATGCTGAATGCACCAAATAATAAATAAATATAATTTAGGTTTTCTTGGTAAGATGTGATGACAGCAATAATGCAGAAAATTACACTGAGGCTTTAAAGGAGGATGTGTTGGCTTGGAGTCAAATGTTCTAGAGCAGTCCAGGAATTTGTCAACAAGACAATGTAAAACCTCACTCAGCTCACATTGTTGAAGAAGATCATCATGAAAATATCAAACGTGCCTGAAGTCCTCTACTGTACTCTACAAAAATATGTTTCAAGACTTGTTTGAAAGACAAAGAAGAAAAAGTAAACAAACTGCAAAACGTCTAATAAAGTCTAACAATCTAACATCCAGTTGATCTTGTTTTGAGGCTGATTTACTAGCAGAATGTAATTATTAATCTTGTTAAAATGGATTTTTTTTTCTTATTTCAATAGGTGTAATTGTCTTACTGCACAAGCAGATTATTTAATTTAATTTAAGAAGATTCACTATAATTTAGTATTTTTAACTTTCTTTTATGGCTACGTTTTGCAGTGTGAATGTCAGAATGTTTAAATAAGAGGAAAACAGCAACATTACAAAGTGCTCCAAGCTTTTCTGTCACAATATCAAGTTTGAAATGTAGGAATGGATTTGAATAAACAAATTAAATGAATCTGACTGGGCCAAACATGAAAAGTGTGTCAGAAATATTATTCTGTTCTCATTATATTTATTTTTGTCTTTACTGTAACACCAACTGATTTGAGACCAATTATCCAGCAAGCAAATAAATGCTGATTATAGAGGAAATCTGTTGTGATTTAAAGGTTCTGTCTGCTGTGTTGTCATTAAAAACATATGTGGAATATTTATATGTGGCCAGCTGAACAAAACTGTCCTGCACAGAAGGGTGGGCTCTGTTCTGTGCTTCTGTGTTAAAGTTGAACGGAGCTGAACTGACCCAGATTGTGTGGAAATATTCCTCTCGTGTGCTTCAGTTTTACCAGAGATGTCAGCTTTAGAAGCCTGTGCTGCCTTAGAGACTAAAGCTCGGAATGAAATGCTGAAAAGATGAAATACGCCCGCACTCTCCCAATGTGGGATTTTGGGTTTTACAATTCTGTGTGGTCTTTGTGAAATTAAGTGGCTGCAGAGGGTGGTTTAGCAAAAAAAAAAAAAAAGTGGTTTGAATATCAAAACACTCAGGGATCGAAGGGAACGTTCTGAAAATTGCAGCATAAATAGCCAGGGTCAGGACAAGCTGCAGAAAACAAAAGGCTCACAATGCTCCTTTTATTCAACTGAAGGAAATTTTGTAACTGATTAATTGAATATTAGATGCAGTCTTGTATTTTATACATTCTGATCATTTGAGCC
>JAUBOC010000181.1:19790489-19810263 GCA_032275365.1 Anablepsoides cearensis | reverse complement strand
AATCTAATCTAAATGTATCTTGTAGTTACTTGTATTTTATATTTAATCTTAACATAATTACAATCTAATAACCAGGATAACTGCTGGTGGGCCAAATCAAATGGCTTGGTGGGCCAATTTTGTCCCGCGGGCCCCACTTTGGGCACCCCTAGTCTAGATGGATTCCTTCATCCCTGAGAAATCATGAAGGTCAAAAGATTCCAGCTGCTTCTTGGATTCCCTGATGGGTCGATGGTTTTGTTCCCAAACAAATGTACCTGTTTTTTTCTGTGAATACATACTTTTTGCAGTACTTATAGGAAAAAACACAATGATTTTTATACACACACTTAAAACACACACAAAGTTGATATTGACTCGGTATGACAGAGTGAAAATAAAATAGTAGAAAAGTGAACAATATTTCAAATGACTAAACGTCCCAAGGTAACATTTCCTCAGTGATCCGACAGCAGCTTCAGAGTCAAAAGGTTGAGACAAAGGCTCTGTGGGTGTTTGGGAGATCAGGTTGAATTTAAGTTCATGGAGACACAGGGTGTCTCCTCAAAATGTTTCATACACACACACACACCAGAACATAAATATAACTAGAAGCTTACTGCTACCCAGCCTTTCAGACTCCCACAGCTTCCACTCCTCTCACAAACGTCGTTTAAATCTGCCTTTCCCTTTTGATTCAACTCCTTCTTTAGCTTCTGTCTCTTATGTCAAGGTGAAGCCAAGAGGACAGAAACACGCGTGTGAGAAGGTGTCGTCAGCACGCCGAGCTCTCGGTGAAAGAGTTGCGGGGCCGAATCGACTTTCCGCTCGTCTCTCATCACTCCTCCATCACACTCTCTCACTCGCCCCGGTACCCCGCAGACGAGAACGCACAGGCAAACACAGAGATGATGAGAAACGGGCTGGAGTCACTCACCGCTCAGCGAGACTATTGACAAAGTGAAGCTCAAGGGCCCCGTGATACCTTGTCCATCACTGAGGCGTGGAGATTCACAGACACATCTGATCTGTTTCACTACAGATCCACTTTTCTCACAGTGTCTGGGTGTTTCCCAAAGATTCCTTTCTCTTTATTTATCTTTCAGTTATTTGCTTGTTTTAGGTCGCTTAATGAATGGTGTTAAAGACATGTCTGGCTCCAAATTGAATATCACTAATGGATAAATGGGTTTATTTTAAGGCGATAAAAATAATATCTGAGCAGTTTCCATCTTGGTAAAATCACAAATTGTTGCTTTATTGTAAAAGTAAATGCAGGTGAATGTATTACTATACAGATAATATCCATTAGATAATGAATTATTGACCACATCTTTAGTTCAAGCCTTTACATAGACAGCTGTGTTTTTTTTTCTTTTTTATTTATAACATACAGTTCATCCAACTTAAACAAGTAAATTCAAACCACCTTAGCTCTGAACTGTTTTCATTACAAGAAGAAGCTACAGATTTATAAGGGTAGGTCAAAAAACAGTTCCTTTTTACTTTGTTTTCTTCACGGCATTTAGATCAAAACCAAGGCCAAATAGAAGAAATCCCGTCCTCTGCTGAGGCTCATCACTATCAGAGATGATTAAATGTTGTTAGAAAACACTCCTAATTAGACGGCAATGATAGAAAGAGTTTGGCAAATAAGACAGAAAACTCTGCAGCTGCTGGCAAGAAAATAATGAGGAGACAGAAAGTAGGAAGGGATTTTCAGAAGAGGTAGAGAGGGAGTTAGTCGAACTTCGACAACATTAAAGCAAGGAAGTTGGAAAGAGGCGGAAGGCAATGTGGCTTTTATGAGCAGCTGAGAGTCAGAAAATAATGAGCAGGAAGAAAAACGATGCAGAGAAAGCCACGAGGCAGGATGACAGCTGATGGGTTTTGGGACTCTAGTGAAAATAAAAAAAACTGCAAAATCAGTAAGAAAATGCACTTGCTGTTTTATTTTGCACCAAATTGCCTTACAAATGTGGCAATATGTTTTTTTAAAAAAGGTTTTATTTTCATTCAAATTTGAAGATTTGTGTTTATTATTAAAACTTCAGTGCATTTGAGTGACTTTTAAAAAGCAACATTTTGCAAATAATAGCTTTATTTTTTAATAAAAGTTACACACATTAAGAAATATATAAAATTTCCTGACTACCATGGATTATTTATGAAAATAAGATGAGCACATTCAGAGGGAAAAATCACAAATACTGATTATAAGATTCCAAGAAACAAATTGATAAATGAGCAATTTCATTTTTTGCGAAATGAAAAGATAGGCTGATAATAAAAATCTGGTTTAGAATCTAAAGTTTGATGTAATCTTATTTTGTCTCTTCTGTGTTTCTGCTCTTTTTGTTTTTTAAGTCAGGAGAAATGTGTATCGACTACAGAGGTCAAAATTAAACTTTTCAGAACAACAAGGACTTAAACTTGTGAAGATTTTAAGGAATTACAGCTACATTAAACATACAGTATCAGTGTCAAAGTGTTAAGACAGAAAACATGTTGTTCAGTAATAAATGTGCTACTACAAATAAATAAATAAATAAATAAATAAATAAATAAATAAATAAATAAATAAATAAATAAATAAATAAATAAATAAATAATGGGATCCCTGTGAAGTTCATGTGTGGGCATATGTCCTATAGAAGTCGGTACTGGCATGACTCCATACATACGTCTCGATAAAAAGCTCTTTGTTCACACAAAAACATACATCCAAGTTTAAATTCATAGAGTTCTGTTCTTTGTGCTCATGTAAAGTAATAAAGTTTTATGACCAGGATTAGACATTTGCATTTTCAGACAGAAAGTGAGCACTTCCTTTGGGGATTTTATGACCTGAATCTACAATTGTCTTCTGTTCTCGTGGTCACCTCAGGATGACCGGCTTTTTAGGGGCCGGAAAAGTTTATTGCTCAACAGATCCTTTAAGATCAGCCCATATTTACCAGACATACTAATATACTGTATCATGTAAGGATCTTTGTGGTCCTACAGGAACTGGGGTCTAAGGTTTAGAAGGAAGTCTTAAATAAAATGTTGGATGTGCTGTAAATTCTCATTGCATTCAGCGATGGAAAGTTTCAGCAACAGGAAATTTAGATGTGTTAAAATTTAATGCCTATAACAAACCAGTTTGGTTAGGATTTTTTTTACAGAAGCCACACTAAACTTAGAATATGAAGCAGACAAAGTCAGAATTGAGTAAAAAAATTCAAATTATAACTTTTTGTGCTGACTAGATGTTGCATTTTTATAACACAGCTTGTGAAACCAAATCAATTCTAACTGATCAAATGAATTTATTATGAATGTGAACTTGAAAATGAGATAAAACAAGAAAGGAGAAGGTATTTAAATAACACAGATGTGGAATTTTAACTGTCATGTTGAACTTTTTTTTTTTATTCTGATTATCAAATGAACCTTTGAAGAAAATGAAGAAAAACTGTGTTGAAGGCAAGAGCTTATAGACCCTGATCTGAAGTGTGTCTGTGGTTAAACCACATTCCTCTGCAGCCTTTGATACTTCAACATTAACTCATGGAACTGCAGGCTTTTAGCTTTTCATGTCTCTGTTCTCATGTACACATGGTGCTGGAGTGAAATTTCTCCAGAGTATTTTTGGACAAATTATGTGATCATGGTTATCAAAAACATGTTTATAGATTTCATCTATGAAAATAGATTTACATCTGGCCACCTTCAGCATCAACAAATTTTTATGATTGTATATATTTTGTACAATTTGTTTTATTGAGTTTACCCTCTCATAAAAAACAGTAAAGATCCACAGTGTGGTGTTTTAATTCTCTTCCTATCTGCCCTTTACATTTCATAAATCACTCACCTGTATAAACAGATCTCCCTTAAACCCAAACAGAAATGTAAGCACATAAATTGACTTTGCACACAGACACTAAAACACCCAAACACGGTGGAAAGGTGAGCTAACAGCTTCCATCTGCAGCTTGTTATCACTCCAGCAGCTCTTCGCTTCACTGTGGAAATCTCCCCAGCGTCTAACCTATCATCACCAACCTCTTTGTTTCCTGCTGACTATCCATCTGCACCTCTCATCCATCTATCTTTTTAACCCTTCCCTACTCTCCATCATGCTCCGCATATTCATCTTTCATGTCCCCTTTCATTATTTTCCCCTCTCTTGAAGTCTTGGTAAATACTGTTATCTTTAGTTTCATCTCTCATGTCGGTCTATCCGTCTTCCCGACTCGATCTGCTTCGCAACTTGATCTTTTTCTGTTGTGCCTTTTTTTTTAAATCCATCATATATACCCACAGACAACGTACAACTGAAAGGTCCTGACAGTATCCATAGCAGAACATCTGTCTTTAATGTGTATCATTTTCGCTGCAGGCAGCCAGTCGACGCTGCATTGACAAACAGCAGACGTGCCAAACCGAAGCGACGGGATCTGGTCTCGTTGTGTCAAACCGGTTTTCCACCACGCAGATGCAGCAACTACAAAGGTCTTTTTTTAAATAAATTATTCAATATTCTGTAGAGTCAGCCTGCAGATGTGTCCGTCAGACTGGAGACAGAGAAAGAGATGGACATGTTATTGACTGATGATGGTTACTTTTACTTCCCTTTTGAAGCATTTGCATTTTGTCAAAGTTTACATATAGATTCGATGTTGTTTGATCAAGAAGGGATATTATGTATTTTCCAGGCACATAATTTAAATCGATACTACAAACAGGTAACTATGGTGCCTTAATTTCTTATGGAAAAGCTGCATATATAAAAAAACAAATTGAATTTTGCATCAGAGCCTGTCTAAACACCCTGAAATTGACCTCTGTCTCTTTAAGAACCTCCTACCGTTTCTGACTCTCCCACTTCAGCACATTTTCAAACAATGTGGGGCTGGAGCTCGCCTTCAGACTGAGCTCCAGGGAGGAGCTTTGTGTAAATAGGCGGAGCTTTGTACTAGCAAGTGTTTAGGTCGCTCCACATGACAGGAGATACAAGGATTTCTCAAACATGCATGAATGAGTCAAAGCAAGCTCACACCTGTCTGTACACACATTCTGTGTAAAACATTCACACTGGAAGAAAAAGACTAAAAAGGACCAGAAAAAACAAAAGATTTAAAAGAAAAAACTTAATCAGATGCTGACGTCTCAAATGTACAAATTGGGTGCATGCACCGTATTAACTATGCTAAACTGCAGGCGTGCGTATATAGGCACATATATGATCAGTATCAGTGTTTTTGTTGGCTTAGTGGGGGGAGAGGGACACATCTGAAGCCCATTAGGACCCCTGTACTTCAAAAAATATGCCAGACACTGACACACATACACACACCATGAATAAATAAGCCACTGCTTCAGTCACATCTTCTAACCTCTAAGCTGACAAGACGCGTTGCTTCTCCACATATTTCACCTCCACATTATATTTTCTTGAGCTCTGACACACAAACACACGCACAAAGGTTTCGTTAGACTCATTACGCCACTGACTGACTTCCCAGGGTATCATTAGATCTCGGCTGTATATTATTGCAAAGTGTCAAATATTTCTGGAATCTGCTCCGTGCACAAAAAAAGAAGTTTCTCCTCCTCCTCATCTCCCCTCCCAAGTTTGTTTTTTCTTTCTATGCTTGTACCTCTGCGTAATACTGAACTGAAATTTGGTGCGGTGGCAAAGAGCAATCTTCATGACATTCTGAAAGCTGCAGCGAGCAAAAAATAGTTCTCATTACCTGTCCAGCTTTGAAATGCAAACCACTCCTCACTTGTCAATCATTTGGGGTTTTGCACCTGGGGTTACTAATCCTGTGCAAATCCAGGCTCCGCCCCTACACTGGAGATGATGTTTTCCTCATGCAGGTAAATTTCAACTCAGGTGAGTGATAAGATTCTAACTTCATTTCACTTCTCTCACTTTTTAGCTCGTATTTAACTATTTTTGTTTTTAATCAAATGTCTGCCGTCTCAGGAATTCCTGATAAAAATCCTGCTGTTCATCAAAGCAAAGCAAAATGTTTCTTCATCGCTCTTGATCTTTAATAACCCTCAGTTTGAAGCTTAACCACCTCCCATCTGCTTCATTTCATCATCTCTTGTTCCTTTTATTGATCTCATTTTTCTTTTTCTCTGATCATTGCTTCATATCTCTCTTTTTTTCCCCAACTCCCCTCATTTCTCCTCCCTTTTCAGTGAAAAAGGGACTCGTTATTCAACCATATCACATAGGTTCGGGTTATCCAAAATCTATGCTGGCCTCCTACAATTTTAACTGAGAACAGAATAATGCATGTGTGACAGCCTCTCTCATTCTTTAGTTTAGCAAATCCATTTCAAAAAAAAAAAAAAATGTCCCTGTTTAAATAGCAATAAAAATCAAAACTGATTTTGTTTTTCATTCCCTAAATCACAAGTTCAGAAAACACAAACAAGAAGAAAATGCTTCCCAGTCTTTTCAGTGTCCAACTACCCTGGAAAATAAAAAGAAATGAGCTACAAGTTTTATATTAGATGATGCTTTCAGTTCTTACCTCCATCCCACACTCTTGCATGCCACCAACTGTTTTTGTGCAACTAAACACTCTTGTCCAACTTTGAGCATTTTGCATGAAATGGTGCTTTTAGATGTTCAAAATATTGTGCAGAAGTAAACATTTTGGTCTTTATTTATTCAGGTTTGCACACAGTCCTAAAAAACAACAGTTTATCAGAAATGTCAAGTCAAATGCTGACTGGTTACAAATCAGCTCAAGTCAGAAAGGAAAAAAAACAGAAAATGCTTTTTAATTATTATTTCTGACAATCTAATTTTTTAACATTTTTGCTGCATAAAACAGATCTGATTTGACTTCTGTTTCCATAATTTAGTAAAACCACACAACAAACAATCAAGAACTACATTTCTCTGACTGTGTTTCTGTAACAAGGATTAGACACACATAACAATGTTCCGGGATTCAGAATTTTTTTTCCTAAAAAAAAACAATCATAAAATTTATACTTCAGAGTATTCTAGTTCCTCACTCTGCATCAGCTGCCATGTAATTGACACATCACTCTACAGTAAAGTTCTTTGTATTTGGCTCCAGTTTTCAGCAGCTCCTGTGGAACTAATTGATTATTTAAAGAGCAACTGTGTTTGTTTCAGTGCAGCATCTCAGGGTGAAAGACATGCAATGTCCTCGATCTTGTATTTAAAAAAAAAAAGGTTTCCCATCAACTCTGGCCTGTTTCTTTGTTGCTTTACTTTGACTCTGAGCCAGTGATCCAACAATGAAATGACAGGGGAGAACACAAGTACTTTTTTTATTTATTTATTTTTTACTTTTTCTTGGCCTGATTTCTCCAGGAGGATCCAACTGAGCGACTGGTGGATGGAGCAGGATTCAAATGCAGGTGCTACAGAGAAACTAATAATCAACATGCTGCATGGACAGACCCTAACAAAACCTGAGGAAAACCTGGACGTATAGATAATGAGAAGGGTAAATACTGACTGTCAGCAGGTGTGCTGAATATTAGACTTAAAAAACAAAACTGATGAACAAGAATTGAGTCTTTATTATTTAATCTTATTCAGATTAAAACATTGGTTGTGTCATTTGTCAAAAAGATGATCAGCAAACCCTTACATTTAAATAAAAGGCTTGTTCTTATTAGCTTCTTTGCATTCAGAATCAAAGATTAAAACTGATCATTTATGACTAGTATTACCATCATCTTTACAAAACAAATTTACAACTTTGGATTTTCAAAAAATGAATAAATCCACAAACAAATCTGTAAAAAGCTCTCTGCACCATGAGTTCTTATCTGGAGCTCTAGAACCAACAAAAAGGAATTCAAACTAAAGACATCTGGTTAAAACAAACTGCAGCGTGTCTTGAATAATGAGGGTGTGGCAGAGTTGAAGAAGACCAGATAAATACATTTTCAGGTCTTGAACCCTCTTCGGTCAGGGTCTACCGCTGTGATTTGTACGGTCCGTGTTCAAACAGCCATCACGCTGAGGACACGGGGGTTAGTTTTGGACGGATCTTTAGTTTACTCAAACACACACATCTAACAACTCTTTATTTTAACACGCTAACTGAATAACAGTGGACGGCCATAAATTTCTCACAAAGAAAAGAGATGGAGGGACACTCCAGCTGTGTGTCTAAAACACACACTTTTCACACAGTTCCTGTGTAAGTAATCTATATGACAGACGGTCAAAGCCACATTGTTGGGACTTGAACCCTCAACCTTAACTTCTCAAAGGGATCAGTGTTGTTCAGCCTTCAGCTTCGCTCCTTCTTAGCCATTAACCATTCATCTGTCATCCTTGCCCTTCTCTCACATCCCTCTCCACTCTTTCAACCTCCAGATTTTTTTCTTTCCTTTTCATTTATTTAGCCTCTTTGTCTTTTTTTTTCTTGAATCCATTCATCCCTCTCCACCATCATGACCTCTTCTTTTTATCTTCAGTCTGCTGGTATTTCCATCATACCTGAGCCGCCCCGCTTCCCTCTTTATTCACTCTCTTACATTTCTACATTCAGTCTTTGATGAATCCATCGTTCCTCTCTCTACACATTAACAGATCTTTCATTCATTAATCTCCTGCCTGTTCTTTGAAAAGTGTTGATGTTTTCTCTCTTTCATGAACAGTCCTCACTGATTCCTGCCAACTATCAGTATAAGTTTTAATTCAGATAGTAGTCCCGGTTTAAGCTGTAGGGCCTTGTAGGGTCGGCGCACTTTGACCTTTTAAGGCATCAGAGTGTTGTTTATCAAGACATGCTTTGCACCAACACTAAGCCATTTAAATCCAGCAGCTGTTTATCAGTTTAGCCTTGGACTGTAAAAGATAAGTGGTGTTACATTTATCTTCTGGGATTAACTGGTTGGTGTTCATCAAGAAACACATTTTTTTTACCTTTTGGCTTTTTTTAAAAGGATGATAAACTGAAAAAAGGATTTTACAGCTCTTATGTCAACCATTTAAAAGATTTCAACAAATTCTACACAGCTGTAAATTTAAAATGTTTTAATTTCTAAAAACTTATATTTGCACAGTGCTGCTGAACTGATCAACAGCTACAACAAAGGCAACACAGCTAATCCTAAAGTGAGATTTCAAATCAGAGTAAAAAAGTAAACATGTTTTATCTTTTATAAAAGGATCGACAGGGAACAAAATGTTAAGGAGGAAAATGATGAAATCCCCGGCGCTGGACGAGCAGTCGTGTTCCACAGTCAAGGACAGACACTTCTGAAGTTTGACACAAGAGCTCAAAACATGCAAAAGGAGGATTCTGAACCAGCCAAAATTAAATTGGCCAAGAAAGTTACTGTCTGTTGATATTATCAAAAAGTTCAATCTTCATGCAGTTTGAAAAGGTTTGTTTAATCCAAGGTTAGAGAAGGTTCACAGTCTCTGTGCTGCATCAGTGTGACACAAAAAGTGTTTTCAGTTGTTTTATAAAAAATTAATAAATAAATAAATTATTAACTGTTCACAGCTAGACATTTGCATGAAATTTAGTGAATGATGCATCTTACATTTTATTTAAAGAAATGTGCACGTACAAAACATACTGTATAAAATGCCTTAAAAGGCATATTTTTCTACTTTGTTGTTAGAGGAAGAAAAATTATTCATTTAACATCAGCTTTTGCCAAGTTTTGGATCTCATTTAACTTTTTTTTTTATATGAAACTTGCCTGCAGTGATTTAATCTTCATCAGCCTGGCATGTTGTGAATCAGTTCCAAACTCAAATCAAATCAACAACAGATTTGTAATATTCATTTTGAACTTTGCACACACAGTTTTTATGTCTTGTGCCTTACATCATCTCAATCATTTTCTCTTTTTTTTTTTTGTTCTTTTTTTTTCTTACTTCAAACATTTTCTTTCGGTCCGCGCTTCCGTTACATCCATCGTGTCTCATCTGGCTCAGGGTTTATCTTCACCTCCTCACACACAATTATTGTCAGCGCTCCCTTTCCCCTGTCACCGATTTCTCCATCTGCATCTTGTCTGCAATCTTAGGTCACCGTCTGAGCCCGATGCATGAGAAATTACACCGCAAAACTGACTTATTGAGATATTCAGAGGTCTACGTCAGATGAATAAACTCTTTGTGATCGCCGCAGCATCACTAACAGTTAAACACATTCTAAAAGCTCAGTGGACACAGACGTATTTTTTTCACACCTTTGCAGGTGCAGCCAGTTAACAATCATGCAGAACCTGACGGGTGCAGCACTGTGAGATGCATAAAGGGTCAGAAGTAGAAACTTTAAACTAGGGCTCTTTTTATACCTTGCAGACATACATCTCCTTGGGTTTCCTATTTTCAACATACATGGATTTTATGTTAACCATTACAATAAAAACCTCAAATGCTTCCTCTGCTTCCCTACAATATTCTCATTATTTTTGCTGTTTACACCTTCCCTGTCATTCTTTTTCTCCTCTTTTAATTCTGATAATTGTTTTAGATCAGATCAGATGTTTGAGAGCACCTGGGCTGAACTTGAGAAATGCATGAAACACTGAAAAGACTGAACGCAGTGAAGGAGCTATATGGCGTTAAAGATGGATGAAGATGGATGGAGAACAGACAAAGCAAAGAGCTGAAAGATGACAGAATGAGAGCCGCCCTACATTCCATCACGTCTGCAGTATCCATCTGACTCCTGGTGACGGCTCACTCAGCTCCGCTGTAAGAACAACGGTCTGTATGCGGATCTGGGCAGTGCCAACTGAGAAAACAAACTCAGCCGTTCACAGGCTGTAAGCAAAAACAAACTTTAAACTCTGAAAACTAACATGGCGTGATTAAAACAGGACTCTGATGGGAATGTTTGAGTTTTCAAGTGGCCCCCTGCCTCAAATGGCACAAATAGATTATTGTTTGAAAATTTGGATTTAAAGAGCGTGAGTCACAAAGACTGATTTTAATGAATAACAAAGCAGAAAAATGAAATTAAGTAGGGAGAAACTGGAATAACTTATTTATAAAAAAAAGTGAAAAGAAAATGCAGGATGAAAGAATTTGTATGTTTTATTCATATATTTTATTACAAAAGCCAATTTCATTTTGTGAAAATAAAAAAGTGAAAGTTAAGAAAAAAAAAACTTAGATATTTGTAGGTTCAAACTTACTTCAACTAATGATTTTTGACTGGAAGTACCTGCCTGCACCAAAAAGTGAGTGTGTCAAAAAGTGCCTCAAGAAGAAGAAAAAAAGTCTGCATGAGCTTGCAGGTCAGAGGTAAATCAGTCCTCCTTCCTGCTTGAACCTCTTCCCACTAATTGATTGAAATGAGATAATGACAGCTTTTCCTTCCGCTAAATTACCTCCACATCCTCCTGGCAGAACAAACACCCTCAGGCTGTCTGGAGATTACAGTGACAGGAGAGGATACAAGATAAAAATACCACCAAACAAAGGTGACAATAAAGAGACATTAGAAAAAGCAAAAAAATAAAGGTGAACACTTTTAAGTAAGAAAGATAAAAGGGGGTATTCGCTTTAGAAGAACATGATGTAAAAGAGGGCAAACTGTGAGGTCACATGAGAGGTCACTGAGGCAGGAAGTAAAGACCTGTGTGGTCACTAATGAGTTCTTCCCATAATCCTCACGATGCACAAATGTGTTTCTGCTCACAAGCAAAAAATAATGTTTTATTTAGGGCTGTTTACTTCTTTGCTGCTTTTAAAAAAAGATGCTAACTTCTTAATATGTTACAGGATTCTGAAAGATGAGACAAAACATAAATGATTGCTGTTATAAATAGTTGCAGTTTCACTTAACTTTGACTATCAATACAAGATGTGGAAAACAATCAAGCAGAACCATGAAAAAAAACAACCATCAATTTTCATTTACAACCTCATTATATTTTTATTCCACAACACTGAAACATTTTTCATGCTTTTATATTATATCACTTTTTTGTTGCACCTGGACTAAAAACAGTTCCTGTCTCCTTACTGCTTTGCTCCATCTCTGATTGGTTGAAAATGCACAAAACATCTGATAATCCTGTGCCAACAAGCATAAGACAGATGCAAATGTGTAAAAGAGAAGACCAGATTTCAGGACTTTGGTGAAGAACAAACTGAGCCAAAAATACTAAAGGCAGGGGAAATATCCCTCCACACCCACACCCTGACTGGATTTGTTGCATGCTGTCTTTTGTGAAAAAGCACAATTAAAGGAAGAAAGTGACTTTAAAGTAAAATCTCAGCTCCAAAAAACATGTTAACTTGAAATCTGAAAAGTATACTTTTATGGCTTTTATATTTGGAAATCCTTTACAATTTCTGTTCCCACATTTTAGTGATCCCCCCCCCCCTCCCCTCACCCCCATTCTTTTCTCACTGAGTAGCCCAGTGTTTATTTTCATTCAGCCTGGAAAACCAATAAGCTCTAATTGGGAACTTTTCTCCCTAAAACTGAAGAAAAGGAAATCCTCTGAGATATCTTGCACCAGTGATAATTGCAGATGTGCTCCAGGCTAAACTGGATGAAACAATGAGCCTTGCTTGGAAACAGCAGTCAACCTCTCTCTCTTACTTATACACTTTGGCCACAGGCTCTTTATCTGTAATCTTAAAAAAAGTCAGGACCAACAACTGGAAAGAGGAAAAGAGGGACGTCAACTATTCTAAAAAGATCTTGTTTTCTTTAGACAAATCATCAAGCAGCATAATTCATATTAAATAAAACACAATGACAACATTTAGCAGTTTAAATCATGATAAAGTTTCATGATTTCCATGTATAATATGAGGTTGTTTCCTCATTAAACTTTAGAAAGAGACGATCAGTTTCCACTGCAGAAAGAGGAACCTCCACCAGAAGCCCCCCGGCTTCTCGCCCTGCCTGCGCGCCTCTTAAAGCATAAACTCCTGGAACAGAAGCGGAAACAACAACCAGAATTAAACACCTCCAGACTGACCACTTCCAAGAAGGGGGAAAAAGGATGAAAACAGGAGCATGGTGTAAATTAGAAGAATACTGCTAAAAAATCTCACACCTGATTGCCAATTGATGCCACCTGCGGACAAGCGCGCGCACTGAATCATAACGAGCATCCCATTAAGGCTGGAGAGGTGATATAAATACCTTTAAAGGCCAGCCTCAGTCTTGGCACGTTAATCTTGGTTCCAGAGGTGGTGGCGATGAGGAGCGCACTCATGATGAAGAAAGGTGTAAATCCCCTCATTTTTAAATCGTCTTGGTTTTATGATTTTGTAACTGAAATGCAAAAATCCGAGATTTTTTTTTTTTTTTTTACTTATTTGATACTTTTCATCGCGGTCCCTTTTTATTTTAAAGTTCCTGCAAATTCCCAGAGCGCGTAAAAAGGGCGTCCGGATGTCCTCTCAGCTGAGTGACCGCGGCTCTGCCCGGGCTGCTGAGCAGATACACTGACTCGCCTCTGAATGCTTCAGCAGTTCACTCCCAACAGAAGTCTCTTCCAGTCAGGGAGAGAGATACACCACGCCTTTTTCAGCAAGGAGAGAGAAAGAAGAAAGAGCTGTGTGGCTCCTGGAAACTCCTCCTTTACGCACAGCGCAGTTCTCTCCAAAGTGCACCTGACGGAACGCCCCCACAGATGGACCAAAAAACGAATTCACTATTTGGAGACGAGTTCGTTTATCTGCAAGTTGATAAAAAAAGAAAACTTTGCAAGGCTCACAGTTAACATTTGTTTTCATTACGTTTTTCTGTACCTTATCCAAGAGACACAGAGATTAAAAAAGCATTTGCATAGACTAATATAGGGCTTCAAGTTTAAAGTATATTGTAAAAAGTGTCACTAACACATTTTCATTATTTAGCTCACTTTCTGAGAGCAAAATACTGGTTTCAAAAAATGTATTCAGCTCAATGTTCTCACATTTTGCAAATTTTGCTGAATGTTAAATTTAAATATTCATTTTATGTCTAAATGTTAAATATAAATATAAAAATCTAATTTTAAATGTTGCAGCTATAAATGATAAATCTTACTTTCAAGAAATTCAGAATAGAAGCCTTAGCTTTTGCTGTGACGTCGTCATCCTGAGACAAAAGCAAATGTTAACGCTCTTAAAGGCTGTGTTCCATTCTGAAATGCTTAATGTAAACTTTATATAGCCACAACATAATGTTTAAATTTAATATTTGGTTAAGAAAAATTAGCAACGAACAGTGAGCTAAATAACAAACTGTTAGGGGATTTTTTTTTTTCAGCCAAGTGAGCTAAATAATGAAAATGTGTTAGTGACTATTTTTAACATTTCATTTTACACCTGCTGCCCCATACAGTAAATCATAAAAGAGAAAAAGGTTTTCAAAGCTTCAGATGAGAAAGGTCTATTCTTGTCATATCACCCTTTCATCTTCCATTTTTCATGCCAGAGTTCTAAACTAAAACCCTCTTTTGTTAAGAAATGGCACAATTGGGGTCATTTTGGTCAAATCTTTAAAATGTTATCATGTAATATTGTAAGATGTCACACAGAGTGTGTGTTTTGTGAATGACTCTAACTTATCCACCTTTAAGAATGTTTTGAATACAAACTTATCCCATTCTGACTCTGAGAGTTAAATACTGCAAAAGCCATATCATCTTTACGACATGAATCAGTATTGTTTATAAAAATGAGATTTCGTTCTGCAACATATAAAAGACAAACCTGACATAATAAGCACAATGTGGGAGAAGTTTGTCCTACAATCTGACTTTTTTAAATGATCAGTACTAAATAATACAATTAATTTATATACATGAATAAAAACAATAAAAAATCTGCTTTAACATTTCTCTCCCCGCAAAATCTTTTGTCTAAGTGACCTTCTTTAACCCCTGCTTGTGACAACATTCTCGGTAGCTTAATTAAGTAGCCGGGTACTTTCTCCATACCCCCCACTCTATACGTGCATCCATTCACATGCAAGCTTATAAGTGCACACAGGGGTCACCGCAGAATGAGAAAGAACCATTCAAGGTGTCAATGGTGCTGCAACCCGGCTTTATCTGGGAACACTTGTTTATAGCATGACCGACACTCCCTTACATGCTTCATACGGGCCGAGAGGCAGGCGGTGGGAAACCAGAGGGGTGTGCTGGGAACGCTGGGCGCTTTCACAAACAATGCAGCTCATATTGTTGAAGCTTTCTGAGCTCGTTTGTGCTGTTTGAGCTCCGTTCATCCAGATGCAGAACCTTAAAGTCATGGAGAAGTCAGTGGAGTGTTCAAAGATAGCATCCTACCTTTCAGAGCTCTTCTATGAAGGTCAGTAGAGCAGAAACAAAATATCAGATGTCTATCACGATATCAGATGTAAACATTTATGTATGACTGAGATAATGAACAAAATAACTTCCTGTAGTCAAAGGAAACCAAATCCCTGACAATGTGGAACCTCCTACGTTTGTTTGATAGTTTCTTCCTTGAAGTTCAGATTGTGTTTCAAGTAAACACCAACTGTTACTGACAGAGAAATATGTTTCTGCTTTCCTTTCCTTGTCTCTTTTTGTATCTTTTGTGGACAAACATGTTTGAAGTATTTTTTTTTTCACTCAACATTCTTTGGTTTTACGTTGCAGAAAACTGGGAAACATTATCTGTATTTGATCTGTCTGCTTTGATTTGGGGCCATAAGGTGATATAAAACATATACAGCAAAATAGGAAACATTGGTCTAAAAAAGAAATAGGAACTTAAAATTTAGAAGACATTTTCAGTGATGGAACTCAGATGGTTTTTAACCACTGGTATGGCAACGGTTGTAACGGTACATGAGTCCGTTCAACACTTTGTCCTAAATGAATAAAAGATGGTTGGGAATATGTTTAAAATTACGCTCAGTAGAAAAATCCTTTAAAATCCAGTTTGTTTTGTGAAACTAAAAATGCTATTTACACATTTAACCTGCAAACATACATTGTGAAAGAAGCTTTCCTCAAAAAAATGCATATTGCCCATGCATCACCTTGCATGTTAAAGATTTAAATACAGATGTGGCAAAATATGTTGGAATATCTACTTTGGATAATTCTCATAGCTTATAGCAATTTTTTTGAAAAAATATACTGTTTATAGACATTTCTTGCCAAAATGGACAATTTTCTGGTCTACCTCAAAGTTCTATCAATTTTCTTCAACTAATACAAAACACTGCAACTAGTTCTCACATGTTCCCATAAATACCAGCACATCACTCCAGTTCTGTCATTTCTGCATTGGCTCGCTGTGGATTTTAAAATGTTACTGTTTGTTTTTAAATCTTTAAATGGTCTTGCACCATCTTATCTATCTTATCTATACCCCATATATGCCATATTGTAATCTCAGATCCTTAACTAAATTATTCCTTTCCACTCCCAAAGTTCAGCTGGTGACAGAGGGACGAAGGGCTACAAGCTGGTAAAAAACATTTCTCAAGACCGTTAAAACTACAAGCAGTTGAAGACAAAACTATGAAAATAAAATTTGTTTTAAAAATTTGGCAAATCAGAGATGTCAAAATAATTTTGTGTTAAATAGGAGGCATGGTGTGTTCTTTTTGTTTTTAATATTGTTTAATTATCACTACTTTTATAGAGTTCTGTATGTTTTATTTATGATTAAATGCAGCAAAATAAAATATTTCAAAGGTAACAGATCTTTGTAATACTTGCTTTATTTACATAATGACTTTAATTGCTACATGTTTGGCCCCTGAGTTGTTGACCTGCAGTTATTGTGGCCCCCGGAGCAATTTAGTTGAATAGCCCTGTTGTACTGTATTACTGCATTATTATGCACAATTATCAAGGGGGGGGGTGCTTATTGTAAAGTGTAAAACAGTATAAGTATTAATGACTAATAAACATGTATAAATGCCATAAGGAAACCTTTTAGTATACTGTTTTACAATTTAAGGCTTCCCAGCTTATTACTGTAAAAAGTATTTATTGCTAATTTTTTGTGTGATTTATATATTTTCTTCTTTATTCCATCTACAGATCCATTCCCATTTTGAAAAACCACAGAAGAGAATACTCATTACGCTTTTTTATAACAAGTGAAAAATACATTGTTTCATTTTACGCCGTTGTTACCAACTTTTACAGAAACTCTTCAACCATCATCCTCTCTGCTGTGGAGTGCTCTCAGCCCTTTGAGGCTCCTGACTGGATGAAACTTTGCCGAATTCAGATTCATTCTGAAGGACAAGCAGACGTGGGAACCCTGCAGAAGGGGCCGCGGTTGGGGCGGCTGTTTGAGAGCTGAATAATTAACTGTAAAAGCTGCAGCCTTCTTACATCATTGTGTAGAGTCCCCCGCTTTTTGTTGCAGAAACTTGCTAACTTGACGTGACCTGAAATGAGGGCTCCTTAACCGTAAGGTTTTAAGTGGAATCTGAGTAGCTTGTATGATTACACAAATTAAATTTCCTTTTCTCTGATTTACAGTTCCTTTCTCTAACCAAGTCTCTAAATTGCTCTGTGTCATTATTAATCACACACAACGCTCATGTGGTTTTTGAACACATTGCATGCTTTTAAAAATCCCACAAAGGATCCTCTTGTCTGCGCCTCAGCCTCCAAGGTCTCCAACAATATAATTCACTTTGAAAAGTACTCCAAACTTCGCCGAATTTTGTCCTCTAGCAAACTGTTGTGTGTGAGCAAGAGGCTTTCTTTGCACCTCTCCAAATTCTCCAAAGATTAAATTATGCTCTTCAAGCTGTCAGTTGTGATGAAATGCAAAAGCTTTTACAGCATCTTGACAGAGCGTCACTTTGACAAATCGGGCTGGAACGTCTTGAGTGGTGATTGGGAATGGCAGGGCAGAAGTTCATGAATACACAATGTGGGAGGTAGGGCAGAAATAACTAATGAAGAACAAATTTAAGGCGCAGGGCATGGAGACAGCTGGTGTTTGTGAGTGTGCAACTCGGGATTCATAAATGTTTAATCTTTCTTTGGAAATAAGGGATGATGGCCATAAAATTGAGTTCACTCGAGTGGAGATGGTATGAGTTATATTGACTGGAGAAGACCATGTGACCAAAGAAAAGAAAACAGAATTCCCAATCTGCTTCTGAAAGATGTGTTACATCAAATGGCTCAGATATTTGCAACAGAGAAAAAATATTTCTGGACCAGATAATCTATTAATGTATTAGCAGAATCAAGCATGGGATGCGTAACTTAGAATACCAATTGTTAGTGGTGCCACTGAGCACTGAAGTTTGTAAAATACAAATGATCGATCAGCTGACAGTTGATGATGTCACACATAAATTCATGAAATGTCTAAAAAATGTTAAACCTTAAACAAACTCTTACTCCCATGATCTCTTATGTGCACTTTAAATGTCAAAACCTTAAGATTTTCTTTTACCCAGTCTGTATCTCACAGCTGTAGGACTTGTGTTTTTTTCTTCAATCCCCCAAGAATACAATGAGTGCACACCCAAAATTCCACAGAATGTTTTTAGCTCAAAATATTATTTTCAAAACTGTAAGTGGATGGAAGATTAACGTGTCACCCTGAATGCATCATTTTGTTCACTTGCAAAGCCAGGTGCAACTGCTTTAACAGGAATTCCATGCATGGAAATAAAAAGATGTGGTTGGAGGCAGATAACAGTCCCATTCTTCTCTATCAGGCTTTAGGAAAAATCCAACAGATTACACATTTTATTCTAAAATCTATAAACTATAAAGACCAAAGAAGTAATGACAGAAAAATCAAACTATAATCTCTGCTGCAATAATCAAAATCCCCCTCAGCTGTATGTATATTCACAAATCATTTAGTATTTAGTGGTAATATTTTCACACTTTGACAAGTCAAATGTGTTTTTATCAAAAATGCCTGAAGAGGTGGAGTTCAATGAGATTTAATTCAGAAAACCTCTTTACTGCTGTGATATAATGTGTTCACTTTGCTGTCTGTGGATTCATGCTGTGGATTTTTGATATATTTATGCACAAGTGGAGCAGAAAGAACATGTGGAGAAAAATACAAAGATCAGTTTGAGCAACCACCAACAAACAAGATCCAGCTTTTTACATTAAACCAAGTGAAGAAATCTAACTTTGGTTTTGTACTGAGTACAAATCACTGGCCTGGAGCTGATCTCATGACATGTTCAAATAACCTCTGTCTTCAGATTCCTTTTACATGTGGCATATGTATATTTGCTTTTTACAATGTTTTTAAAAAATGTGTAAAAACTGTTATTGTTCAGGACGGCGTGTCACTCCTGTCACAGTTCAAAGCATGAAATTACAGTAACGCACTGTAAGTCTGAGCTATGTACCAAATGCTATGTGGTGTGAATTGAGGTGAAACTACAGAAAAATAAATAAAAAAGAGTAATAACACAACGCAGAGTGAAACAATCACACCTTTCTGAAACACATGCCCAAAAAGTTCAAATAAAAACTGAAGAATGACTTTTATTCCAAACTCAAGTTCTGCAGGTTTTAGTAAATGTTCACAAATTCAACACGAAAAGATTTAGATCTCTGGATCAACCAGGCAGAGAGAAAAGGAGGGTTTGGATAACCGCTGTTGGAAGAAAGTGGCGCCCTTACCCTACGCCCATGTCCTGTCGCCTAGCAGGACAATCAATGAAAATCAAAAATAGATAAAAATTGGCAAAATATTAATATATTCATATTCATAATATTTTACATTAATAAAATTAGCTTAGAGGCAATATACAGTGGGGAGAACAAGTATTTGATACACTGTTGATTTTTCAGGTTTTCCCACTTGCAAAGCATGTAGAAG
>JAUBOC010000181.1:19755423-19767132 GCA_032275365.1 Anablepsoides cearensis | reverse complement strand
AAAGGAAAGGTGAGTTAAAAAAATGTGCTTTGATCTTACATTTACATCAGAAACATAAAATCATATGCATTAAAAAAACTACTCTGGCAGACAGCAAGACAGCTGGGGTGGAGGGGGGGGGCTTGGGGACAACACATTGGACCGGGGGTAGGGGTTCAATGGAGCCGGTGATGTTCAGGTTAGTTCTCCGTGCAGAAGCTGATCCAAGACCTGCAGAGTCCACAGACCAGATTTAATACGTCATATGCTCAGCCAGTCACATAAACCTGCTTGCTGCAGGCCAAATGTTATGAAATACATGAAATACAAATACTTTTTAATTAATGTCTTTTTATTTTTTATGATTTAGCTAGCAGCCAGTGCATGGCCAATGTTTTTTTGTTTGTTTGGGACATTTCGTGTATTGATAAAATGTGAATATTTGTGGTCTTATAAAGTGTGCCTGATCTAATCTAAATGCATCTTGTAATTACATGTATTTCATGCTTATTCTTGAAATAATTCAAAGACAAAGTAAGCACTATGAGTGAAAACTATCTGCACTCCAGCACCTTATATAAGAATCGGGCCAATTAATAGAACGACTTTAAGTGGAAATAATGTTTCTACATAAGATGACAGAAGATTACAGCCTGATAAACTTGGCAACTGCTGGTGAACCAGATCAAGCAGGTTGGCGGGCCAATTCTGGCCACGTTTTGGGCACCTCTGTTCTAGAGTAAATCTTTCTTTGTTTCTTGGAACTACAGATGTGCAAAATCTTGTCCGAGCTTATTTCTTATCAGGCTGTTATTTTATCAAAGAGATGACATTAAAAAATTTCAGAACCATCACTCTGATCTCCTTGTGACACGGTTGTTTTTATATATTTTTCTTTTGGGAAAAAAAACGCCTCTCGTCTGCTGTGTTTCCTGTGAGACACATTTTTTAATTCCTCGCTGCTTGTTTAAGGTTACAAAAAGATCACAAATGAGCACAAATGTTAAAACAGCACAGATCAAACATTTCCAAGAGTGTTAACTCTATGTTTTTCTCTGGTGACTGAATGTTTCCGTCATACGATCATTTGTAAAATTACCAGACTAAGTGCAGTGTCGCTTCTCATCTGCAACATATTACTGACAAAAGTCCAAATTAAACATTGATCAGTCTGCTGAACTGCAAATATTAATCAGTCTATTTTAAAGAGTATCAAATTATTTTGACTCTGACAGCTTTTGTGGCTTTAAAAACCTCCACACGGAAAGGTCTGAGCCACATCTGGTTTCATCAACATCTGCTCGTGACAACATAATGGGGGCCAACTCTGGTCCAAAACTTGTTAGATTTTTCACTGTACGGTTGTGTCATCCGGGAAAGCCTGCACCGCGTGTATTTCTTCACCGTTTTCATCCTGAGAGGCACAGGCATCACGTTAAAATAAACTTTCTACGGTTTCCTGCCTTTGGCGAGCATTGCTACATCCCAAAGAGACATCCATATGGGTCAGTTTGTCACTGATGAGTTTCAGCCAGAAGATAAATATCTGCATGAAATCAACTTCTTTACACCAAGCAGAATTACAGGCACAAAATACATCCAGAATTTTTTTATGTGTAATTTGTTTATAAATGTTTTTTTAATGTCTTTAATATTCCATAAAGATGATTGTTTTTTTTTATCTTGTTTATTGTATTTCAATGCTAATTGCATCATGTTTTCTCTAAATTTTCAACCAAATATTAAACCATGTTATTGCAATGTTGCTCTTTTTTATTGAATCTTATAGCAGACAGCGAGCTGCAGCGGTCATCTCAACTATGACTTTTGCCCTCTGACATGCTTACTTTTCTCTTGAACTGCCTGTGAAAAGAAGGCAGCAAACTCAATGACAATAGGTTACCCACAGATCAGCATTTTTGACAGGTAAAGTCAGTTGGATATTCACTTACAGTTTAAAAAAATTCAATAATGAAAGGAAATAGCTTGACTTTTTCTGATCTAGTCCATGTTTTTCATACATCTTTAGTTTTTATCCCTTTACAAGGAGAAATGTCACCTCACTTTCTACAGCAAAAACACAAAAACTGGAATACTCTCATCAAGATTCAAAGAGTGACTAGAGTGAGGGTCTAGATTCTAAAAACCTGGTGGTCTTAAAGTTTTTTTCTTCGCTTTTGCCCATGTACATCTATCGGGTCTCATCTCATCACAGACTTACCAGGGATGATGACCCCATCCCCCTGCAGCACAGTATTGCCCTGCAGTCATGCACCCTGGGTCCCCGGGACCCTGGGAAGGTGCAGGAATGTGCAGTAGTCTGTGAGAAGCAGAGTGGATGTGCAATTTGAGGATGGATGGATTAAATGACAGCTAGAGTACATGCACACACACACAAACACACACACACACATGCAGGCACATTCAAACAGTATAGCTCATGGATGATTACAGGTAAGTTATTTTTTGTGTCAGTTTATTTATAAAGCTTCTTGCTTTTAGTTTGATTGTGGCAAACCGTGTTTATTACGGCTCATTTTACTTTGTAATTTTTGTGTGATTGTGGATGTTTTAATACTGAGAGGGTGAAAAGTTGAGACAGAAGAGAGGAGCAGTCAGCGTGTGAACTTCCATGTTAATCAGTTGAAGTGATGACTGTGCTGAAAGTTTTGTTTTTTCAATAAGCCTGGCCCACTTTGCGCCTGGCGAGGGTGTGAAAAATAACCGACCCCGCTACTTAGAGCTAATGAAGTCGTCCATTAAAATTTCGACAAAACACAGCCAAGTGGAGCAGCTTTAGCATCAACGGTCTGTTTAAAAAGTGTGTTTGTGGGTCTGACCGGCAACTGATTGTCAGAATGACGAATGAGTGTTTGCAAGTGTGTGTGAGTGTGTGTAAGCTACGTGTGTCTGTATTTTGCATGTTTAAATGTGTGACAAACAGATGAATGAGCCCACAGTATTTCTCTTGTATCCCCTGTTAATAAATCAGACGGCAGTGTTGGGGGTCTGGTTCTAAATCACTTCAGAGCCACCGAACACTCACACAAAAGGAGCCTCGTGTGTCACAGCTGGAATACAATTATTGTACTTTGGTCTACTACATTTAGAGGAATTAATGTTATTTTAAAGAAAAAAGTTAACCTTAAAGTATATAATAAGAAACTAAACCTCAATGTGTTTGAGCTGTTGTGCTCTCTAACAAAATACATTTAAAAAGTCTGAATGTGATCACTGCAAACAATGTATTTAGTCCCTCAACCAAGCTACTTTAACCATTTCCAGGCCATTTTGTACATTTGGAAAGATTAATTATCATTACTCACATTTAGCTTCAACTTTTGCCCCCAAAATCTTTTTTTTTCTCTTATTTTCCAACTTTTTTTACATTTCTTAGCATTTAATTGCCCTTCACCTATATTTGTCCCACAGTATAATGATTGCTTCAGCTGTGGATGTCATGAGTTCCCTAAAAATGAGCTGAAAGCCACATGGAGTAAGCTGAAGGTGAACATAAAGTCTTAGAGGTTTCCCTCCCTTAAAATGTCATCATAACTGACTGTAGTAATAAAAGCTAAAACCACAATACAAAACCCAGAACACAAACTGTTGGAAGATACAAGCGTGTGTTTCGGAGCAGATTTGAAAAGTTAATTATAAAAGTCTGAATTTTATTCTGTGGGAAAAGACGTCTGTATCAAACATAAAGTCAGTCATGAAGGATGTGGAAAGATGGATGTTTTCATGCCAAGCTGGTCATGCTTTGGTCAAAGGTGATGTTCTAGCTAAATGTCAGCCTTCCGCAATGAAATCTGGCTAATGTGAAACATTTCTGTATTTTGCCAGCCATTCGTTTTCTGTACCTGCTTGATCAGGGTCACATGGAGCTGCTACTTTTCTCCAATCACAATTACGTCAAAACTATTTCAGCTTTTAAAGAAAAAATAAACCACATTGTTTCCAAAATATGACCTATACAGAGTTTGTACAGTAAGCTTTTTATATTATTCAAAACAGAATGATTCCAGAAGTTACAGATTAATCAGCGTGAAACTTTTACCTGAGGTGGGACACGCAGCGCAGCACACAACCATTACCTAAGACTTGATGTCAGTCTCGGTCGAGCATTCAAGATTAGTTTTTCTCCCCAGCTTCCATTATCTGCAGCCAGCTTTTATATATTTCATGCTGAAATGAAAAGAACTTTTGTAATGTTGGATAAAAGAAGAAAAAAATACAGATTTGAATCATGACCTTTTTTGTTTTGTTTCTCTTGTTATTGAAAGTTAGTTTTTGCGCTTTGTCAGCAATCATAAATACTGTTTTATCTGAAATCTTTGGAGCAGCAACAGAAACCCCAGTGAGAGCTGCTTCAAAGATGATTTGTGAAAGTGTTTCTTTTGGATTCATTGGGCGAAAGGGGGGCTTTTTGGAAAGAGACCCAAAGAGGTCAGACAGGTCTCTAATAAAATTAAGAACAGTGTATTATTCCTGTTAGTTTGTTGTTGAGAAGCATGTGGACACAGTAAACTAACATTAACATGTTTCCAAATATTCTATTGTATTTGGTGCCATCTGTTGGCACAAGTAAAAACTACAATGAAACAAGTTCATATTATTTAATTAAAAATAAATGTTAATAACTATTTTCAGACAACACATAATACATCAAGCAATAATTTAAATATTTTTTATACTTTTAATAGATGAGTCTGTTATCCAGCAGTTTGAAAACTGTCACCGTTTCTTCTATTGAAATAAATTTGCATTAACAATTTACATAATTTAATTTTTCATGAACTCGTGACTACAAAGAACAATAAATACTGGTGTTGATCTGAATTTATTCTTTTCTATCATTAAATTAATTTTTAGTTCAGTCTTTCAACGACTGCGCTTGCGCAGTGGAGCATTGGCGTGTACCTGTGTGATTCTGCAATCACAGTTTCCGGTGTGTTGCTTTTTAGTTGCACTTCTGTCAGTCTATAGTGCAGTCCAAATTAACATGTTAAAATTTTCATATTACATAAAATGTTAATTATTGCCTTTTATTAGCTTTTATATCTAATAGCGGCCACGGACCACAGTCATTCGGAAATTCAACTTTTTTGTAGCTGCTATTTCCGAGGTAACTGAAACGCAGCATCCAACTCCAGACCCGGAAGCATAAACGTGTAAATTGTAAACACACAGCTGCGAAAGCTGTGTATTCGTTTGTGAAAGATGGTGTACGTGTCCAACGGTGAGTGGATTATGTTATACAAGTGTTTGTTAGTATTAAGAGTGAATATATATGGTTATAGAAATACACATACAACATTTAGAAACATGCTAAAGCGAAAGGTAACGTCAAAGTGTATCAAATTTAGCTGATTAGCTTGTTAGTTAGCTTAGCTTGTCTGATCCGACGTACCAGTGTCGAAATAAATTATTGTTGGAAATATTAAACAGTCGAGTTGATTTAGGTGTTTCCTTAAACTGCTTACAGCTTGAACAATCATCTTTTTTAATTAATTAATTTGTCTTCCCGAGGATGTGTTCAGGAAAATGACAGCTATTTCTGATCATGTAAGTTAAGTTTATTGTGTGAACTGCTAAAAAGCAGTTTCAGAAGAAGTGATGACATAAGTTAGTTTAATGTCAACGAAACTAGGATCAGGTTATTTTTTCTAGTTTCTGCTGTTACTATTGAACACTTTGTGTTGACAGGTCAGATCCTGGACAGCAGGGCCCAGTCCCCATGGAGGCTGTCGTTACTGGTTGATCTTTTCTGGGGAGCAGTGGAGTTTATTGGCCTCTTGTGAGTATAAGTTAAATAACTGTTATATAACACACATTTGCTGAAGATTTGGCTTTTACTTGAGTATCAAGTGATGTTATCACTTTTTATGTACTGCAGTTTTCATTCATTTAGGTTTTGTTAGGTTAATAAACAGCTGTTTTTAAGAACTCATAGCTCCCAGCCTCATTAGGGCCTCTGTTGGGGTTTACTTAATGTACTTAGTTCTAATTTAAAACAGATTAAAAAAAAATTTTCTGTATTCTGCTGTTGTTCAAATTTTTAACTTATTGTCTACATTTTGTATTTTTTTTTTTACCAGTTTTAAGACAATAATTCACCCTGACATGACAAAGGACAAAATCAGCGCAACGTCACGCTTCAGTGATGGCAGAGGGTAAGTCCCAGAGGTAGTCATTTAGTCACATTCAAATTGAGAACATGATTTACATGTTGCAGCTTCCATATGTGAAAACCAAGTCTTTTATTTAAATTAGATGTTTACACTGGGGCACCAGTAGATTTTGTGATCTTTGGCTCAACCATTACACATTTATTTAAACTGTTCAGAACTAAAAGCTACAGACAGTACTTTACAGATCACTTGTGCATTAAACATGTACCAAATGTTTACATTTATACCTTATTTTTGTTTTGTAGCCCCCCAGGTCCCCCTGGTGGTAGAAGGCGAATGGGAAGAATAACCCATGGTGCCGGTCCCAGTCCTCCACCAATGGGTGGAGGAGGATGAGGAAGGTAAGAAAGTACACATACTTTATAACAATTTGTACTTTTGTGAAGCTAATAATTTATTTTTACTTTCAATTTGAAAAGTCTTTGTAGAAATTAATGAGTTTTATTTCACTATCCAAAATAGTTCTCAAGAATATTACTTAATCTGTTTTTAATAAAACTAATGGGTATGTCACATGGTGAATAATCCTCCTCTTTTCTCTCTAGGTAAACGCCTACACATGCAGTGTAGGCGTGGGGTCTTAGTGTTGGTTCCCTGAGAACGTCCCAGTGCTGTAGCCCCTCTTCATCAGCTGCCACTGCTGCTAGCAGTTTTTTTGATGCCTTTCTGGGAATACCTACACACAGGAGCCAGAATGGTTGATACAGCAGCTATCTACATCACTCCCCGTCCCCGCCCCCTATTTTCATTTTTTGCTTCTGCCTTTTCAGTGACTTCAAACTTGTAGTAATATCTACGGTCATAGCATCACTTGGTTTGTCTTTATTTTTAAATAAAAATCTGAGTTTAGTTTGTCTTTTCATGGCTGGATGTCATTATGTTTTAGCTTTGCTGTATATAAAGCAGGAGGATACTAAGAATTCAAAATTGTTTTTATTCCAATATGTTAATCATATTATTTAATGTTAAATCAATTCTAAAATGTTGCATTAAAAAATGTCCCCAAATGAGCAAATTTTATTGTTTCCCATTAAATACAAGAGTTTATCCAAGTAATCCTGGTTTGTTTTACAGTTCTCTAAAACATGGGTGAATTACATAATTATTTACACAACACAAACAAAGCTGCCTCTCCTGTTGAATGTTACAAGTTACACAGCACTGACTCCATCTTTATTACAAACCACCAGGAAATGCCAAATATCTCAACACTGCTTCACATATAAAAGTGTCTATTCTATGTCACAGTATCACCAGGAGAGTTTCAGGTAAACTGGGGGGGGACAAGAAAGGGGCTTCACCAAACAAAAGCAGCTCTTTCTCTGAGCATTCTGACACCGAAACGCTGCCACTCCCTCTGATGGATCCACATTTCCTGCGTCGTGTCCAGACAAGCAAGCACTGCTCCCCCCTTCCAAGATATCAGCCTGGGGTCCATGTCCTTCAGCAAACACACACAATACAATAAGTTTAATGTATTTAGTCACTTTTCTTCAATGCAAGGTGCACAAAGTCTTTGACCCTTTAAACATTTTCATGAGCTTCACAAACCATGTTTTTAAAAAGTTTTATCCACCATTAAGATAAAAGCTTAGTTTAAAAATATAATTCAATGTGCTCTCCTCATGTATACAATAAATCTTATGTTACCTTTGGTCGTGTGATAACTTCCACATTATCGACCAGCCTCCTGAAGGAAGGCGGCATCTTGTTGATGATGCGATGAAGCAGAAATTCCTGTGCGCAGTGAAACATGAGCCCCCCTCCTACAACCAGGATGGAGCTGTACATCTTTCGTTTGGTCTCATCTGATGCTGTTGGAGAGGAAAAAACACTATTTTATTTCTGTTTTGTGAACTAATGCCTGAGTATTGTTATCGCTGGTACAAATTTCTTATTTGTAACTACAGTGTTTTTGTTTTCACTCCATCTACTTCCTTACCACAGCAGTCGATGCTGTGCAGGACTGCTTTGTCCAGTCCCAGTGCTTTGCTCTCAAACTGGCTAATAATGGCAGTTTTCCTGGACAGGTGAGTGGACAGGGGCTCTTCCACTTCTCCTGCTCCTATCAGACAGTCCCCCTGGGCAGGCCCCAGCTCCATGTCTCCGTGCATCACTCCACCTCCTCCTGCATTGGAGCCGGCGCCACTCCCACAGCCCCTGGGCATATCAGACATCTCCCCCATCCTTCCCTGACAGCTCATCTCACCCTCCAAACAGCCACCTGGTCTGGAAACAGCCTTCCGGTCTGCAGCAGATTTGGAGGACTGATGGATAATAAAAAGATTAAAATAACCAGTGGATCTGAATAAATTTAATTTAGCAAGTAGATCTATTTTCTCACCTGATCCTGCTTGTTCTGTGTGGCTAGTAGGTAATGTTCATCATGAGGATCCTCTGAGTCACCTTGGGAGCGGTGTTGAAGTGATGTCATCTTCTGACCAACAATACCAAATGTGGTTGGGTAGAAAAGACCCATGGGTGCCTTCAGCGGCGACACAAACACAAGCCATAAAACATGACGAAAAGACAGTGTCGTGTATACAGTTTAATCTTGGAACATAAATATTTAAAAACTAAATAATATTAAAATCATTACAGAACTAGTCACGAACAGCCAGCTCTTATCAAAGTTTTAAAAAGACACCTGTAGTTTTTCATCCCCGAGTCGAATCTGGAACAGAAGAGCTGGGGCTTCTGGGAAACGTGTTTGAAATTCATGATCTTGCAATCCTGATATGTCCTGTTGAAAACAAACATTTAAGAACTGAAACCCTGAAAGCCCTTCCTCGAAAACTTAATTCACAGACAACACCCATCAGCCAACACACACCTGATCTAAATGGCAGAAGGTCTCTTTTAGATGCTGCAGGAGCTGACAGTCCAGTCCTCTGGTCAGCTGACAGTCTCTGTAGGGAAAACCGGCTCTCTGCAGCAACCAGAAGAAAGTCCTGGTCACATCTGATCCTCCATATGCCAAACATAATCTGCAGAGTCCAAAACATAAACAACACATCATACATCTGCAATTTATTTTAAATTACCAAGAATTATCATTAAACTTCTTTTCTGACTTATTTTTAACTGAGCAGACTACAACACCTGATTAGTTTGTTCACTGCTCTCAGCGGGACAGTAGAGGGGGCAGGTGAGGTAAACAAAGCAGAGCTGCTGCTTTCTTCTACAGGACTGATGCAGCATTAAGCCTAATATGTTTAGCATAGCAGCCTCAAAATAGCAACATGCCTGTCTGGTTAGCTATAGCAGGAACTATTTAGTGATCTATTGGAGAAGAATTATGACCCCCGATTCAGTAAAAAGATTCACAACTTTTGAACGATTTGTTCAGGACTTATAACATCACGAGTAGCGCCTACCGTGAGTTCCGGTGAGACACTCCGTCCTCTACACAGCAGATACTGGTCTTCTGGTCGCCTACATCCACTACACAAGCACTGCTTAACCCACTGCCAAATGTGGCGCATACTGACTCCTGGTGCACAATGATCGCTGCACACATACACAGAAAATAGGCATTAATTTGATGCTTAGCAATATAGATTGTGAACTACTGTAGCCCATTGAAAAGGTTAGGATACAATAATATAATAGAGTACAGTATATTAAATACATGCTTTGTTCAGTTTTGAATAAAGTCATGTATCTGTGTAATACCTGAAAATCCCATATTAAGCAGCAGCATGTTGACGATTTCCTTCACATGCTGTCTGTTGTAGATGTCAGGAACCAACAGGATGCATCTGTAATACTGAAGGTCAGTAATGAGAAGAAAAATTCAGCAATATTGTAATAAAAGTATTTCCACATTTTTTGTTGTTTGGTCAGATTTGTCAAGGTTTAATGAGTCAGTCCCTTTATTATGTTGTAACGACATTGCTGTTAGAATAGAATAGTTATGGCTGTTCTGCTGCTTCAAAAATGTACTATTATAAATCTTTTTTTTTTCTCTCTCTCTTCTTTTGATACTTATTTGTAGTTTCAATACATTCAGAAGATAAGAAGTGAAAAGATTTCTCCAACCTTTAAATCTTTTAGGGGGATGTCCAGATGCTTCTGAATGATGTAACTCCAGATTGTCTCCAGATCAGCCAGAACTGCAGTCAGCGAGCCTCCAGAACTGGAGTGTATGTTGAGCTGGCCTCTGACAACGGGCCAGTGGATGTTGTAACAGTCTGATGGGTTCACATGAAGAGCCTGAATGATGGTAATGACAGACGAAGATTAATATAAAAATATATCAAACAGATAAAAAAAATTTAGTTGTTTCCTGTTTTTTTTTTGTTTTGTTTTGTTTACACTTGCACTAACCTCCTCTCCCACCAGATAAGGAGGACATTGGCTTGTGTTTGTCCACTTCACCCTAGAGCTGCTGTCTAGTATGGCTGGACGGATCTGACAGTTATACGCTCTGGCCTTAACACAAACATGAACATAAGAACTGGTGTTATCAAAAACACATTGATGCTAAATAAAATATAATGCTCGTTCTCAAAGCCATAAATATCATTTTTACACTTTGCTATAACCTGTAAAGTACCCTAGCATCTTTCACTGCTTCATCATTTTTTTACAGATAAAAACAGAACTGAACAGAACCTTTAAAGAATTACATGTAGTGACTCTCACTTTCAAACTAACCTGTTCAGCAGAAACTGGAGTCCTTCTGACACCGTTTGACATCTTCTTTGACCAGATGGCCTGGTCCACCATTTTAAGTCCATTCTGTCTCTGCTCATTACTCTCTGGTTTCTGATGGACATGAAGTCAAAGTCAGTGGGGACACAAACAGCATCATTTCAGGGACTGAAATTCCCATATTTGGTTAAGAGTGGCTTACATTTAGACCTTCTCTCAGCAGCCATGCATCTTCAAATCTGGGCTGCCCACTTTGTTTATGTCTGCGTGCAATTACATGAGGGACAGTGACCGGGAGAGTGTCTGTCGCTCGGCCGATGCGAAGTGTTCTTGAGCCGGGATGGATCACAATGACAAAATTGCTCTGTATTTGCTGTGAAAGAGGCAGATCATTACATTACTCTTGCTTAAACATCACTGGAAAGCCTAATGTAGCATTCTGTAAAATCAAGGACTGCTATACTGTAAGATTTGAATTAGGATTTTTGTGAAAGTAAGAATTGTACACAAAATTTGAAAATGTCTTAAGGGGCCTGCTTTATAACATGTAAAAGTTACTTTATTAGGTTAAGTGTTTATAGAGTAAAATACTGAAAAAGTGAACACATGCTTTGAAAACTTGTATGCTGAACGGTACATAAAGCTGAACAAAACCCATCTTATTTAATCTTGCTTGTTTGATTTTTATGCACGTCTATAAGACCTTGGTTTTGTGTTTCGAGGATTATGGTTGAATGTTGTCAAAATCCCAGCTGATGGATGACTTTGATGACGGTACCCGGACAGTGTAAAATAGTTCTGTAGCGTCAGCACATTTCAGGTTATATATATATATTATATATATTATATATATATGTATGTATGTATGTATGTGTATATA
>JAUBOC010000181.1:19732535-19748801 GCA_032275365.1 Anablepsoides cearensis | reverse complement strand
CCCCCCCCCCCCCCCCCCCCCCCCCCCCACACACACACCCCCCCCGCTACGCCCCGCCCACATTTTTTTTCTTTTCATTTCTTTATTTTTTTTTTTTTTTTACTGCTAGATTGCAGTTTGTAGGGCCTAAGGCAAAAGGTACGATTTCCATTTACGTTATGCTGGTTTTCAACAAATTTGTTCTCTTGTGTGCGTTGACAACTACCTCCTCGGCTTGATTTAAATGGAACTTCCTGGTTTACACGAATTCCTCGTGCTGTGGAGTTCAGACTGTTCCTCTAAAATAGCTAACAAGTAGTAGTTAGCTGTGTTGTTAGTTAGTTGTGTTGTTGACGGTGATGTATTGTGTGTAGGTAGCTTTGTCAACCTCTCATTGTGTTTTTAAAGTATAAATTTAAATGAAGCGTTTGACGCGTCAAACTACAAGTAAAAATGTGCAAAATGCAGTCTAATCGAGCACACATTGGACTGCAGGAACAGATCATAAAACGTAAAAGTTTGCGAAAAAACTGCTTTCAGACTTCAGATGCTCTTAATTTTATTGTTTGAATATTAGTAAAAGAAAAGCTCGCGATGACTTGTGTAAGCACATTAAAATTTGAGTTTCATTCTGAAACATATTAGTGCTTTAATAGTCAACTGAGATGACAGATTCGACTTTAATTTCACCTCAGCCTTTGATCTCAGTGCAATAAAGAATAATTTTCAGGGTTGCCAGATAGGCCACATCCTATATGGACCAATCCTAATACTGACTAAAGCATATTTTCTGCAGTACTACTTTGACTAATTTATTGTGCAGTAAGATGAAAAAGCAAGTTTTTAAAATATTATTTATTTGTTTGTTGCATGCTATATATTTAACCTGCCCTTTTACAAACCGTACTTAATGAAAGTGTTTCTGAGCTTGCAGTAGCTAAATCAGACGTTTTTTTTTTTTTCATGAAACGTGTTTAAAAACACTTAATTCAATGTTCAGCTCTCTTCTCTGTTGTGTTTATTTTGCTTACAGACCCCGAGTCATTAATGAAAACAAAGCTTTGCAGAAAATATGGCCAGTGATGATTGTGTTAGGCAGACCTGGCAACTTTGGCCTGAAATTAAACATTTACAAGATCAGACAGTTTATTGCAGGCTTTGTTATCTTTACTCTATGTAGGGCAACTTGAATCTATACACATAAGCACTTTTACACAAAGTAAGTTGTGCTCAAAACGATAATTTCAAAAGTCTTTGACTGATTTTTGGATAAATCTTGAAAACAAGCATGTCTTTACTTAAATAAAACATTTATTATTTTCTACAGCTCAAACTTACTCATTTTTTGTTATATAGCAAATGCTTTTTTTTTTTACTTTCAAAGGAAAACTGAAGGAAATTACACAAATAACATTAAAAATTCTAAATCTAAAAAGGTAATTGAAAATATGTGAAGTTGTGTGTGCACTTTGTTCAGTATCTTCAGTTTTACTTTTAGTACTTAGATTAAACTTACTGTGGTTTGTTCATCATAAAGTGTTGTTGTTTTTTTACAGTGATTACAGGAAATCTTCCCAGGATGTTGTCCTTGGCCACAGTAGGCCAAGCAGGGGCCCGAAGAGTTTTGACACAAACCTGGGTGAAATTCATAAAGGATGGCAGGTGCAGCTTTAGCCTTTTTAAAATCCTAATCCTGAAAACCAGACATCTTCTGTATTTATTTGAACACTGTCCCTTTACCTGCTACAGGTGCTTTACTGCTTCAGCTTTTCATCGTTACTCCTCTACATCGCCTTCAGCCAATCATAAAACTCCGTCCTACAGCTATGTAATTATTGGGGCGGGGTCAGCAGGCTGCGTTCTGGCGAATCGCCTCTCAGAAGATGCGCACGAGTCCGTGTTGCTTCTTGAAGCCGGACCGAAGGACAAATTGCTCGGAAGCTCACGACTCTCATGGAAGATCCACATGCCAGCTGCCCTGACCTACAACCTCTGTGATGACAAGTACAACCAACACGTTACTTCAGTGTCAACTAAACCTAATGAGCTAATATATTGATCGCAATTAAAATGTTTTTTTGTTTTCAATCTTTCTCAGATATAACTGGTTCTACCACACTTTACCTCAGGCCAACATGGACAACAGGGTGCTGTACTGGCCAAGGGGCCGTGTTTGGGGAGGGTCCTCCTCACTTAACGCCATGGTTTACATTCGGGGACATGCTGAAGACTATAACCGCTGGCAGAGGGAGGGCGCAGAGGGCTGGGACTACGAGCACTGTCTGCCTTACTTCAGGAAAGCCCAGTGTCATGAACTGGGCCAAAATAAGTAATTTAATAAAACTCCTCAGGGATTATTTTGTTATTCTGTAGAGTAAATATTATACAGTTTTTGAATATAAGCTTCAAGTTCAATCTAGTTTTTGTTAATATGTCTAAAGGAACTTGGTTTCCAACAGGCAGTATGAATACTAAAAACTTCATTCTGTTCATGTCAGGAAAATAACTGATCACAACAATGTCCTACCATTCCCAAATGCTAATACATCCAAACACATACCTATAGGCATATTGTATTAAAATGCATTATCTATCTAAATAACAAATATAATAATATATATATTATTTCAAAAGCTTTGAAAAAAGTCTAGTCTAGGTAAATTCAGTTTAGGCCATTGATATTCAGCTCAGCAATGGCAACAGGTATGAAGGAAACCCTCCCACACAAATACATGCCAAACAGGTGGTGATGGTAATTTCTCACCTTTCGGGTTTACAACTAAATGTTTTGTCAAAACGATAAACTTTACAGGCCTAAATTATCAAGCATTTTACAGAGTGCAAAAAGAGCAGCAATATGCCCAGCTTTCACCGTAAAAACTGGTATATGTTCAGTAAATCATTTCCTGGTTTTTAAGATGCTCTGTCTTTGTGTGTGCTTTTGTTTCTGCAGGTACAGGGGTGGCAGTGGACCTCTTCGTGTGTCCAGAGGAAAGACGAACCACCCTCTGCACAAGGCTTTTATTGAGGCAGGGCAGCAGGCAGGATACCCCTTCACTGACGACATGAACGGATACCAGCAGGAAGGTGTTGGCTGGATGGACATGACGGTCTATAAAGGTTAATGGAACAACACATTTACATCATTACTGGATCTTTGAATGAACTAACACTAAGAACACCTAATTGCTTTAATTGTTTGTTTGTTTGTTTTTTATAATTCAAGCTACATCAGGCTCTGAGTGTTTGAGGTTCTCTGGATTGATGACACAAAATGTAAACTGATTACACTTTGCAACTGAATCAAGTGCAGTTTTTTGTTATGGGATATTTGCAGGGAAGAGGTGGAGCACAGCCAGCGCCTATCTAAGACCTGCACTGGGTCGACCCAATCTTAAGGCAGAGGTGCGCTGCTTGACCACCAAGATCCTGTTTGATGGCAGACGAGCTGTGGGGGTGGAGTACGTGCAGAACGGACAGAAGAAGAGAGTAAGAATTGTAATAGGAACAAATTTTAAGAATCCAAAATAAGAAAAAGGTCGATATTTTTTTATTTTTTAATCTTCAGATCTAACCTTTTTTTAGTATAAAAAAAACTGGATTCATTGAATTTTAGAGCGTGTTTACTCATGTCTTACTTTGTTCCATTTTCTCACAAACTCTGTTTATTTGCTTAGGTGTTTGCAGATAAAGAAGTCATATTAAGCGGAGGAGCCATCAATTCGCCTCAGCTTCTCATGCTTTCTGGAGTCGGAAATGCAGATGACCTGAAAGATCTTGGCATTCCAGTCGTTCAACACTTACCAGGTGCGTGCAGTTGTTTTTGTTCTACAGGACAGCAGCTAATGCAGGCTGTCACAAACGCAGGTCTGCACAGGTAATTCCTGTTGAACTGCGGATGAGACTTGAGCAGACTGTATTACGCGGTTGATCTCCCTTCTCTGTGTGTTGTCACTCAGGTGTTGGCAGCAACCTGCAGGATCACCTGGAGCTTTACGTCCAGCAGCAGTGCACTCAGCCCATCACCTTGTACAAGGCCCAGAAACCGTTCCATATGATAAAGATAGGCCTCGAGTGGCTCTCCCTGTTCACAGGTAACTCAGATCACCCACGCAAGTTCTCCTAAATGTTTTTACAAAATGCATTTTGCCTTTGTGCGTGTTTGTTTGTCATTCTCTCTGTTAGCAAAATATCTTGTGGAGAAAAACAAAAGATTTTAATGAAAAATCACAAAAATATTTCAGGATGGCCACCACAGCTAATTGGCCTTAGCAAAAACAAAAATGGCTGAGTCAGGCGAGTTTACAGATACTGAGGTAAAACTGGGTTTAGTAGTAGCTGAGAGTCATTTTCAGACTCTCATGTTAATGAAAATATATTTTAGCATAGTTGTATTCAGACTAACTATAGTGTTCATTTATTCTACAGATGATAAGCTGCCTGTGACATCATTTTTTTGTAATAAATAGAAATACAGTCTTGGGAAGAAAAAAAAATACATCACTGAGATGAACAGTTGAGAGTTTTGCATGCGAGTTAGCAGGAAGTGATGTCAAATGGAATGTCTGCATGTGAACAGAGCTTTGCTACAAAAATCTGATGTTTCTTTAGTTTATTTTGAGTCACTATCAGAGACCTTTCAATAAACAAAAGGCTGGGTCCTCATGAGCCCAGCTGGGCCACATCCTCCCCAGGCCGGGTAGGCTGCTCAAAACTGTTGTGAAATGAGACGGCCTACCCTTCGCCTGACGCCGGCTTTACGTAAGTTTGTGTGACCGTACCTTACATCTTTACCATAGTGATCAGTTTCATAAATGCATTGGTACGTGTATTTTCCCGTCTGTTCACTGGAAGAATAACTTCACAGTTAAAACGTTACACATAAATAATTTAAAAAAACAAATAATTCAGGTTTCCACAGTACTCAGTGAGGGGCAGTGATGTATACGACCAACAAATTCGCACTCATGAGGACCCAGTCCATGAATTGAGACACAGCCAAAGACCAGAATGTTCCCTTTGATGTCACTTCCTGTTTCATTCTGACTGAGCCAAATTCAAAAGAAATATTCCAGTGATGTGACTAAATGGGTAAAATTGTGGTTTCTTAAATATAAAGATGATTTCTTTGACTTTTTGTAAAGGATATGCATGTCACAGACACTTTAAATCTTTTTTTGTTTAATTTCTTTACATCATAAAAAAGTACACAAGAGCCTACCACTTTTTTTTTTTGCTAGATAACAGATTGAAGGGCAGGCTTTCAAAAGGGGAACAAAAATCACCCTGTTGTTCACATAGTGGTTTCTGAGTATCTTGTCAGAGTAGGCCTTGTGGGCTTTTCTGTGAAATGTTTTCTGAGGTGATGGTGCAGATTGAGAGCTGATAAAGGCAGGAAGGTAAGACGTGGCTCAGCAAGTAGGAAAATTAGCCCAGGGTAAAATTAATTGGATATTTTATTTTGGCCCTATAATGCAGCATCTCGTTGGCTCACTTGTCATGACCGTACTCCTCCAGGTTACGGAGCTACATCCCACTTAGAGAGCGGAGGGTTCATTCGAAGTCGGCCAAAGGTCGCCCACCCAGACATCCAGTTTCATTTCCTGCCTTCGCAAGTCATTGACCACGGACGGGTTTCATCAAAAATTGAGGCTTATCAGGTGTGTTTCCATAATTCAATATGTGGCTCAGTGTCGTGACATGCTTGTATTTAATTATATGTTTACAACTTTATATGTTGGCAGCTGAACACACAGTACATCGTCTCGCCCTTAAATAACTCCACTCATAACGTCTGTCAGTTCAACAAAGGTGTATTTACAAAGGCTGATTCTATGGAAAGAAAGTATCTTGGGCTTTCCCCAGAATTTACCTGAGAGACGACCTGTTCTAGAGAAGTGCACCAACCAGGGATAATAAAAGCCTTTTGTTGTTTTAACTTCTCATTACTGTGAAAACATTTAGTAGAAAACAGTGTAATTTATCTTTGGAGATGAATTGTATTCATCTGAAAAAAGAAATACATTTAACTTAATGTAATTTTTATACCCAGGTGCTGCAGTCTGGCACCAACTTTGCAAAAAACATGCTGATGTGAATTAAGAAAGATTTCAATGGTAGATGATATTTTGTTGAACTTATTTTTCGATGTTGTAGGTTCACGTTGGACCAATGAGAAGCACAAGTATCGGATGGATGAAACTAAAAAGTGCCAGCCCTCTGGATCACCCGATTCTTCAGCCCAACTATCTCTCCACTGGTAAGTTTATTTCTGAGCAGTTGTGGAGAACTTTGTTACACAGAGTGGAGTCTGGTTGAAACACGTGTCCATCGTCTCTCCTCTTCCTAGATATGGATGTGTGGGAGTTCAGGCAGTGTGTCAAACTGTCCAGAGAGATTTTTGCCCAGAAGGCTTTTGACCCATTCCGTGGTCCCGAGTTCCAGCCCGGTCCTCAGATCCAATCCGATGCCGAAATTGACGCCTTTGTGCGCCAAAAGGCCGACAGCGCCTACCACCCGTCCTGCACCTGCAAGATGGGCTCTCCCTCAGACCCAATGGCGGTCGTGGACTCCTACACGCGGGTTCTGGGACTGGAGCGGCTGCGCGTGGTCGACGCCTCCATCATGCCCAGCGTGGTCAGCGGGAACCTGAACGCGCCGACGATCATGATCGCAGAAAAGACGGCTGATAAGATCAGAGGTCGTCCTGCTCTTGTTGACCCAGAGGTTCCTGTGTACAAACCTCCGACACTTGAAACACAGAGATGAGCAGAGAGAGAAGCTGAGTTCCATTAATGTGTCTGTGAGCTATTTTACTTTACAACCAGTGAAGCTGATCGGAGAGATTAACTAATTTTAATAATTTCTTTTCATTAGTAGAACTTTATAACACTATCCCAAAACAGACATTCTAAATTCCATCAAATCTAACATTTATCCCATCCACTGCCAGTTAAACACTAATTAAAACTGAATCCTTAAATAGAAGCACTCAGAGAGCGCACACTTCTGCCAAGACCCTACTCATTTGTTCTTTGTGACAACCTCAACATTTCCAAGCTGTCAAAAACATAACCTTCACACAGGTAAATATTTGGCGGCACTTTTTAATGTAAATGCGTCAGGTTTGACAAAAGGCTTTTTAGCATAAACGTACCGAGCAGTTCATAGTCTTAAGGTGTCATTCCCTCATCCAAAACATACCCAAAGTGTTGCTTTGAATCATTCATGTGTGTTTGAGAAATCCTTGAATCTCCTGCTGTAGCCATGTGGAGCTGCCTAAACGCTTGCTGGTACAAAGCTCCGCCCATTTGTACCTAGCTCCTCCCTATAGAGCTCATTCTGCAGCTGAGCTCCTGCCCCACACAGTACCCCTTCCCAGAAGCATTGTTGTGAAAATGTGATGAAGTGGGAGAGTCTGAAACGGTAGGAGTTTCTTAAAGAGACGCCAATTTCAAGGGGCTAGATAGGCTAAGATGCAAAGTTAAATTACTTTTTGATATATATACATCATTTTCATAACCACTGAAGGTAACACAACTTGATTGTGTTATAAAATCGAACTACGTGCCTGGAAAATACATAATAATCTGTCCAGGATCTGATTTTGCAGCCACAGTATTATCAGTACACGTATGTTCTGCTCTGCGATGTTTTTCGCTAAATGTAATTTCCACCTGCTTTCAGCCACAAGCCAAAGTGCTGTGCAGACATTTTTATCTGATAATCAGCAGCCTCCGGTGTTTTTACCCAAATGCTCACAGCAGCACCGTGCAGTTCAGGTCAGATGGGATCAAAGAATCGTTTATCTTCCTTGCTGAAAACTGCAGCTTCAACATTTCCAGTGATTTATTGTCTTAAAGTTGTTGCTCCGATTTCATGTCAGCAGGAAGGAGATTGTGTTCAGGTGAAACTCTCTCTGTTTTCAAAAATAATGATGTCTCTTAGTATTTGTATGAATCCTATCTGGACTTTTGTTTAAAATGTGACCAGTGCATTTGTGTTCATGTTTTAAAAACATCAATGTTCTTGACTAAGTTGCCAAAGCAAGAAGTGTCAAAACAATAGTAGTTTTTATCAAGTAATGCACTAAAAGTGAGATGGTTGAAAACAGGCGTGTGCAGTGTCAAAAAGTACAAGCAGTTAACGGAAACTTCATTTTTCAATGCACAAGTCTCTACTTGCTCAAGTTTGTAGATCTTTTTGTTTCTTTTACTAAATACTTAATAATCGTATTTAAAACAATCAAACCTGCCTGATTATGGTAAAACCTAAATGCTTCTATACACTAAAAACTCCTTTGCATCGTATTTGTTTTTTTTTTTGTGAAATGATTGTTTACAATGACAACTTTGTCAATGATTGTGAAGAACTAAGATAAAAATTACAAGTGCCTTTAAAATGATCACAATGTGTTGTTAGTATTATGTCAGCATACATGCTGACAGTTTGATTTTGTTTTTGTGATTATTTGAAGTCTTGTTTTGTCACTACACCTCACCATATTTTGCAGTGAAGTATGATTACATGTTTATCTTAGCTAATATTCAAAACTGTAGCATCTGTTTACATTTTATTGCATTATACTGGAATTATGTGTACTACATTTATTTTAATTAAAGATGTGAATCACTAAATGTCAATCAAAAAGGGAATTGTATTTTTAACATGACATAACTTTGTATATTTTTTTGTGTATTGATCATGAGAAGACCATGTTTACCTCCGTCCTCAGAACTTTATTCATTACAAAATACAACAGGTTCAATTCAGGCAAAAAATCTGTTGTACAAAACAGGGATTTTGCTTTTATTGGTACAAAATCTATAAGGTACTAGTCCTTATGCTACAAAGTAGTTGGAAAATCATTTTTGAAAATGTTCATACAACTAGGTAGAAAGCAGAAATCTTCAAGCTTTTTTTTTTTTTTTTTTACAAACTGTACAGATTTGTATACACCATCTTTTCATGGACATCTGTAAAGCAGCGGAACGGTAGAAAAATAAAGCTGTGTTGCACAACAAAGCCTTTTGTCTGTTGATACAACTAATTGTTTTACGTCAAATTACTAGGTTATCAAATTAAATAAAACCAGTTGTTTAGCCCTGCCACAAACCAAGGCTTTAACCTGGAGACATTATTACAGTTGGCAGTGATGGAAACAAATATTAGTGTTGCCAAGTTTCAGTGGTTTTCTCAATATCTAGCTGATGTGTTCTACATTTACAAACACCTGCATGCAGTCTAACTGAATAAAGACGGCCTGATGTTAGAAAATAGTCTGGATTTTGTTTGTGGCTTGTTTCATGTGCGGAATGTAAAATATAATTACGTCTCATCATGATTTAGAGGAATTTCACAGATAAAAGCTAATAAATGTGGAAATCAAAGCAGCATTTAAGCAGATATTTAAACAAATCAGACTTTATAACCATGTATTGTTTTTTGTAAGGAATGGTCAGATACTATCTTATTTCTATAACCAAAAACATTTTAGTAGCTGAAGTTTTTTGCAGCAGTGGAAAATTAATGAGCCACAAATTTACACATACAACAACATGATCTACAGTTATAAACTTGTTTCTATCTTTTTCCAAAATTATCTCAAAAGGACAGATTGCATAATCTAAGTTGCAGGTAACAATAGAATCGGTCTGTAACGTTATCCCATCATAAATGCTTTGTAATCCAAAAATTGGTGTAAAGGAGGACAGAATTTAGCAAGCACACAAAATAGGAGGATATGCCTGAGGACAATTTTATTTCCATGATATGTTTTTATTTTTTTCTTTCAAGTCAAACCTGTTTAAACCCTGAATGCCCAAGCTGTGAACCCTGCAGCTCGCCTCAACCTGCCAGCTGTTATGGCTTTGGATCAGCCTGATTAAAATACGCTGAAAGAAGTGAACAAAAATATAGGATTACTTCACTTTTTTTTTTTTTGGTAATTTTTTCTTTTTCCAGGCAAATGAAAATGTAAAGCAGAAAAATATTAAAATCACACATGTACAGCTGAATTCAAGGAATCTTGGAACTGTTGGGCCGCTCTAAAAAAAAAAAAAGTTGCAGCAAACAGGCTTGCCTTTACTTATCTGTCATTAGTATTCACCTTGAACCAGTACACTGAAAACTAGTCTGAAAAGTGTTTCATTTTCACAAAAATAGTTTTGAATTTTATTCCACGTGATTAAAATGGTGGCACACATTCATTGTTTACTGGCTCATTGTTTTGAGTAAACATTCGGGCTTATGACCTTGTTTATTGTGAAGTCGTGACTTTAGAATGAAACCTGAATAAAATCATCCTGTATACTGAAAACTAAACTGATGTATCAAATGTTCTAAAGAAAGAAAATAGCTTCTAAATGCTGCTTAACAAAAAAGCTGGCAGTTAAATTCATGCTTTCTGCTTTTTAGCTATAGCAGAACTTTATAATCCCACGTTTGCTGAATTCACTCAGAGAGAGAAAACAAGGCACTTTGCTCTCCAGTTCATCCCTGTTTCATTTATTTCTGTCCTTCAGGGCAGCTGAGACATCCCCTCACCGAGGAACGATTGGTTAAAGTTTAATTTAAAAAAACTAAAAAAAAAAAAAGAATCTGGTGTGAGCCGGTGCTATAGTGAAGTGATGCATATCATCTCATCCGTCAGGTCCTCCTCGCATTTCACAGCCACGTACGGTTCCTCGTCGCTGAAGTCACGGTGGTCCCTCTGCTGCGCGCCGGTTTGGGAGTCCGAGCCACCGTTCCCCGTCGCCCCCGTGCTGCCGTTCCCCACGCTGCCGTTCAGCAGGTTGCTGGCGGCGCTCTCCATCTCATCGATGGTCATCTCGCAGGCGTCTGCAATCTCGTGCTTCGTCGCCGACACAAACTTTGGGTCCCGGGCGTATTTCGCCAGACCCTCTGAGATCAGAACCTGGAAGCAGAACGAGAGGAACATTTATTAAAAGCTGCTTTGTTCTTCGTAAAAATAGCTTGAGACAGAAGCCTGCCTCTTTGTAAGCAGAGCATGGAACCTGGGAGAACTTTCCAACTTTTTCACTGGTTCAACACGCCAAACCGCAGCTGTTTCCTAACTAAATGACAACTGAGCCACGTTCTTTCACTCACAGCTTCCACCAGACTGTTGGCGCTGCGTCTCTTCTGCTGAAAGTGCGCGCAGCTCTCTGCGGGTAACTGCAAACGTGACGGGGAGTGGCTGCGACTGGGACAGCCATCTTGGCCGTCTGTGTACCACGAACTCCTCTTGGTGGCTCCAGGGATGCTGCCCACACTGCCAGAACTGCGCCAGTCCACCTGATCGCACAAAACACACACACTTATGTGATCAAACCCTTTACACAGGTAACTGGATGTTTTTCCTCCAAGGTAATGTTAGACGTGACCTTCTTCTGTCACCTGAATGAGCGGCGTGTAGGAAGGCGAGCAGTCGCAGCTGATGGGGGAGGCAGGGGGCGTGGCCCATGAGCGCAGCGACCTCGTCGGTGACAGCCGTTGAATTCTGCTGGCATCCAGGCCGGCTACTGCCATCACCTGATTAACAGAGTAGAGATGAAACTAACTGCAGTGTATTAAACAGTAAAAGCAGTGTGTGTGTGTGTGTGTGTGTGTGTGTGTGTGTGTGTGTGTGTGTGTGTGTGTGTACCTGTTGCTGCATCAGTTGTAATGGAAGGGCTGTGCAGGGTGGAGAAAGGGGAGGGTCGTCTGTACTACTTCTTCGGCGAAGACACTCAAAGTTGAATGTTGGTGTGTGGGAGGCTGAGAGGACATGCAGAAAAAAAATATTACATCTGAATTGAAATGTGGTCATTTACAGTCACAGGGAGTTGTAAGCTAAAGACAAAATCTGGATGAAATGCACACATCTGGAATGCTTCACCAGAAATGAGTGAGTTTAAAATGCTTGATTAGACTGGAATAATCCAGTTTATCCATTTTCAATTGATGCTGAAATAATCTAAATCCCACCCAAAAAATAATGAATGAATAAAGACTTAAAGCAATCATTCACCTTGAGGTGATGGTAAAAACCATCTCCTTGGTGACCGTCGGCCATCTTGGCAGATAGGCTGTTTGTCGTTGTCATAGTAACCATCAGATTGGCAGTCATCTCTGGAGAGGTCAAAATCTCCCTCTGAGTCATTGTGAAAGTTTGTCCTGGACAACCTTTGACGTAAAAAATGATACAAATGTAAAAAGAATTATGTTCATTCTTACTGAATAATAATTCTAGAATGAAAAACAGAAAAAAACTGCGCTTTAACGAGTCACTGTTGTGTTTTTGTTAGGATGTTGCAGACTGTCACCTCTCCTTTGTGAGCATGATGTCATCCTCGTGAAATTCCTCCCCGCTAAAATACTCTCCAGAGCCTCGCTCGTCATCGCTGTCGCCCCCCGGCTGCTCTCGACGAATTGTGGGATAGAGTCCGCCACCATTTTTTGACCTGTTATTAAAAGCACAAAGACCCTTAGTTTAATATTATTTTGATAATGCACGACTCCTTTTATTAAACTTCAATACGTAACTATTTCATCACTTTGTCCCAACTTTCTTGGAGTTTAATGTAGAGTCGGTGCATAAAAGCACAAACATAACAAGAGAACCTAAAACCTCCCAATATAAAGTTACATTTACCCACAATGCATATTAAACTAAAGTTAATCGTTTTTATGTGAGTACAGAATGATCCAGTCAGCGTTGTTTGACACTGGTCTTCAAAAATCAGCATGCTTATTGTGAAGTAAACTTAACCGCTTGTAGTCCAACATACCTAATGTAGGCTTCATAGTAGCGCGTCCTGCTCCACGATAAACAAAGTTCAGTCAGAGTTGTGGAACAGGAGAGCAGGATGGGAGGTGGAACAGATCATGTAAGGACAAAGCAAACATCGTCAATTTTTGTTTTTAGTTTGCACAGATTGTAAATCAACTATTTCTGGCCTGTTTTTCCAAATGACCCACCCTGAATTCCTGCAATTTGTTTCAACTCGCGGCATAAAAATGCTCATAAAGCAGTAACTGCAGTTATAAAGAGTAAATTATAGCTGTTGAACATGAAAAAGATAGATAAAATTCAAATTTACTGTTTAGTTTTCCACAGCATAAAAATACTGCAGTCACCTCATTTATTACTCAGTTCCCACTATAAACATGTCCATAGATCCCAAATCTGTAAATTTCTGATAATACTAGGACCAAGCTAAGACAAAGTGGAACAAAATAAAAGTTACAAATCTGTCGGGTCAGTTGGATGTTTTGATTATCCACCAACCTTGTGGAGTGCGACTTCCACGATTTGTTGTGCAGACCTCTGCTGTAGGTGGTCGAGGACGCATTTCTAGTGGAGGAAGGCCGACGACGCTGTAATAAACACTTCTGTTGCCTCCCAGAGGTCACGGAGAGGAGCGAGGGGACGTTGGCGTTGTTGAGGTTGGCGTTGAAGGGGATCGGTGACTGACGGCAGGTGGAGTTGCAGTGAGGGTAATCGTACAGCTGAGGGCTGGGGTGGTGATTATACTGGACGGGTGAGGAGTTCATCTCCGTTTCTCCCTCCTTGTCGCTGCTGCTGGCTCTCGTGACGGTCTGGACGGGGGGGACTGACGGCGTGCAGTAGAAGGGCAGGATCTGTAGCGGGCGCTGCGTGGCGGTGGTGGGGTGGGCGGAGCCCTGCTGATCCACGTGGTTAACGTGGTTCCCGAAGAGCCCGCCATTACGCTTCAAAGGAAAACAGAAATGAGTTAACTTCATGTACACTGATTTTATTCATGATCATTTAAACCAGTGAACTTGACTTGACAATTATAATACACAAAAAATTGTCAGTTTTTTGACTTGGTAATGTTTCAGTGAGCTGAATCCAAAAGTCACATTCGTTTCATCAGGTCAACTTTTTGAGCTATTCTTTTTACAATTCTGTTTACATGCATTTTTTTTTATTTAATTTATTTTATGATCTAGAAATTAAATTAATTACTTATTCAGACTGCAAGTTAATGAGTGATGCCATCAATTGTGAAACGTCATTTATTTGCCGCCGGTCAAAGCGTTTTAGTAAGAATAAAGTGAAAAGCCTCTATATTGCATAAAAAGAAATGGCTTCAACCAGAATATCTTGCAAAAATAAACCTGACGTATTCTGTGACATCTGCGGTGAATACAGCCTTGTGCCTAACAGGAATCCAGTCCCAAGTTTCATAAAGTGTGCTAACCATGCTTGTTTTGTTATGAACAAAGCTTGAGCGTCACACGTTATGCAAAGCATGCAGTGAGAATCTGCGTCAGTGGACAAAGGGCAAGAAGAGTTGTCTGAAACAGAAGTTTAAGCCCTAAATTTGGAACAATGATGACGGTAACATGCACTTTACATGTCCATACATTAATTAATATAGACTGCTACATTTACAGTAACTTTTCATCAATAAATTGTGTTAGAAAACTATTTATATCGTAAAAATCTAATTTGGATGAGAAATATTACTAAAATTCAACCGAAAATGTCAAAAATGTAATTATCCAATAATCCATTTAGACAAAAAAAAAACTCAGATTTAAAAATGAATTTAGCATAAAAACGTGACCTGATTGATAGAAATAAATGTTATTTTTGAATTCAGTAGTGGATGTTTGTAATAAATCAATTAATAAATCAAAAGATAAACTATTTTAAAAAAATTATTTTGTAACCCTGTGTAACGAGAGGATTTAAAACATTAAAGCATAAAAAAAACTTATTTTGCGGGACTTTTACTCTGTAGATTTCCTCCTCTTCATCTCCTGTTCCATCCACCAGACCCTCTTCCTGAAGGTCACATGAAATGGCTCGACGGATTTCTGGTCCGATGTCATGCAGCGTGCGCAGGCCGGCCTGCAAAGAGAGCAGCTGCTGGACTAAACCAACATAAGTATTCTGTTTATGGAGCTCACTGTGAAGACCAAAATGGTGGGCTTAAGATGGGGATTAGGAATAACTTGTAGGAGAGTAAAGGTTAGGTGAACAGTTTTGATGATTAAAGTCGTGGTACAAAGAAAGTCAATGGCAGGGTGCCATAAAAGTTGAAAACAGTGTTTTTGTGTAAGTTTTAGGGTGAAGAAGTGTCCGTGTTGGCAGTACTTTTCTGAATTACCGGGTGTGTGTCACATTCAAATCCCTGATTCCCTCTCTGTGTGTTTCTCACTGACCTGTAGAGCCAAAGTGTTGTTCAGCTTCTCCCACGACCGCCTTCCCACAAGCCCTTGCTCTTTGCGCCTCTTGAACTTTCTGAAGTAGTCCTGTATCAGGAAGGTGGCATAGAACTTCCCCACTGTTACCTCGTCATCTGAGTGAACACACCAGACACACCGAAGCCTCCCACATCAGCAACACTCAACACTGAAACTCTGTTCACAACTGAGTCACCACACTCAGATATTCCAAAACAGTGATGAGGTCTCACCTACTTCTGATCTCATGTAAACAAGCTGAGGTCAGTTAGACAAAAACTATCTGTACGATGAGTCATCCTCTCCACAGAAAATTAACTAAAAAGTCAGTTTCTCAACTAAATAAACCTGTAACAAATACTAGTTAAAGATGAAAACGTTGGGATGGTATAGAAAATGCTAAATGCATTAAATATAATTTATTTTTTAATACTGTATATTCGGAAAAACGGAAAAATAAAGAGCAGCTACTACAACCAACTCACCCTATTTAGTTTGTTGTTTTTTAAAGCAAGAATGCTTTTATTATATAAAAGTTCTTGTAAACATTGCTAAATATGCATTTATTTAGGTAAAGCAATTGTTGTATTTTGTTAAATGAAAAATACATAATGGCCAAATAGAAAATAGAAAATAAAATCGGTCTTGTATATTGGTGTAGTGGTCACCCAGGGGTGGAATAAACAGTTCCACCCATCTTTGACCTTGGTCTCAGAAGACCTCCTTTAAAAGAGACAGAACTCTGTTCAAGTTAAAGCCATAACATGTCTTATTAATCGTTAACAAGATGTTTTCTACTTCTTAACTAAATAATAAACAGAATAATCGTCTTTTATTCCTAATTTTATGAATGTATAAAAAGAAAACACAAAAAGAGTGTCATTACAATGTTTTATTGCGCTTTAATGCAAATCTTTGCTAGAAATCAAACTGTGAAACCGCAGTGATGGTTTGTTGATTATTAAGTTGAAATATTTTACTCAACTAAACTCAGCTTTATGTTTAAGCTTTATTAAAGGGGTTATATTATGTGTTTCTCAGGCATATATTTAAATACTATACCATAATAAAGTATCTATGTCCCCTATA
>JAUBOC010000181.1:19722429-19732435 GCA_032275365.1 Anablepsoides cearensis | reverse complement strand
CACTGATGATGGCAAACTACATTGTAGCCACAGCTGCCCTGGGGCAAACACTGACAGAGGCGAGGCTGCCATGCACCGGTGCCACCTCTGACCACCATCAGAAGGATACAGAGAAGAGTCTGTCTCTGATCTTTGATTGAAAGCAACCAGGAGACGCAGAAAGAGTAACGTGGGGCTGGAAGTGTCTGACCAGGTGAGGTTCTGAGAGTTCTTCACCAGCTGGACCATCTTCCCCCGACTTGAACCAAGGTCAAGGTAATGGCTATCTGTTACTGTGTCTGACTGGATTCGGTGAGAGATGTCCCTTTCTGGTTAAAATCCACATTTTTAAGGATAAAGTTAAAACTAACAAATCTTCCTTTCATTATCCTCCTTTATTTTCTCTTAAACCTGCCCTGCCAAAACTTAAGAAAAAAAGTGTTGCAAACAAATGGTTTAGTAACATCTAAACCTCAAAGTTTGTTGTTAAACATTTTATAGGAAATTTGATTGTCCACAATAAGCTGTATATTAGTGATTTGTTTTGATTCTGTAAATAAATGATCGCATTTATTGTTAGATAAAACTAGTCACTAAGTACGCCCAACTTATTGTGTGTTTTGTCCATTCATTTTTGTATAAAGAAGATCTTACCTGAAAATAAGAGAACTCGTGAAATTTGGTGTGTATGATCACTACATACTGGTGGCACTACATTGGCCATTTTTTTTACATTTGTTTGTTTTTTGCAAAGTAAATATTTAAGTGGAATTCATTGGTATAGCAGTATTTGAAAAAAAAATCCTGCTTTTTGATCATATGGTTGTTTCATGTTTTAATAAAAAACTATTATTGAAGGTGTCTCAGGCTTAATATAAGCTTAGATTTTGAATATTTCTTGATTTATTTTCATGACGAGTAAAATTAAAGTTTTTTGACACAAATATGATTTTTAAAAACAAAACTGGAGATCAGTTTTATTAAAATTTGAAGCACAAAGACTCTTTTATTGAAGTGAATAACTGTTACTGTTCAGATTCAACATTTCTTCCTTTAGATTTAGCATTTTCTACATCATCACAATATTTTCTGGGTTGTGATTGCATTTAAAGCTGTAAAGGAACATCAACAATATTTAAGAGAACCCCATGACCTTTAAAGGTTTGATGTTGGAAGAGCCTGTTCAGTCTTGGAAACACTGAACAGATCGCACGAATGCATTAGTTCACACTAACAATGTGTGACCACTAATGTCATCAAACATGGGGGTTAATGGAGTTCTTGGCCTTCTCTTCTCCGCTGACAACTTAAGTTACCCTGGAAGTCGTGTAAACCTGCGCACCATCGTTTAACCTGACAGTAAAGACACAAGTGCCTGCAGATGCCGAGCTGCGTTTAAATATTTTTCTCATGCAGCGAAACATCGCATGACAGAGAAGCAAAAACACACAAACCATTTGACCTCCTCATTAAACACTAACATGTACACAATCCGTCATTTCAGAGACAAACAATCACAAGTGTTTTATACGTTTACATTTCTCAGCCTAACCATGCGTAGCAGTGAGCACATGCAAAATAAAAAAAAGGAGCAGAATGACGAACATCAGATGCACAAAGTTTGTTTAGACAAATCGTTCCGCCAGGAGGGGAACTGAAACTCCTCTATCTGTCATGCAGGGAGGCTAATCAAGCATAGTCACTCAGATAAGATGCTGCTGAAGCAGAGTGGGGATGAAAGAAGCATAGAATAAACAGCAGCTGAATGGTGGTGTGTGAGAAATGTGTGTTTCAATCATCGCCGACTCTCTGTGCTCCAGTTTAGCCACAGGAGGAATGAAGTGAAGGCGACACGTTTCAGTGGGACGAATGCTTTAAGACGGACTATTAAACAAGGTAGTTGATCCATCTTATAGCCCCCCAAACACTTTTCTCTACATCACCAAAGGCAGCTAGAGAGGCTCTGTTCATAAAGAAAATCTATTATTCTGATTTTCTTGTTTTCCATTCATAACTTAATCATGTTCTGCTTCAACAAAACTACACAGAACATATATTCTAATGATAATAACACATTTATTATATTTTTTTTGCAAGATTTATGATTTTAAAGCAAACAATCCAACTAATTTCAACTTTTTTTTCACTAATTTGTTTAGGTTTTCTCAACATATTCAGAGTTATGCATCAGATTTCCTTTCTGCACAGAGCCTGTTGTGAAGAGAGGCATCAGCAGTTTCATGCCAACCAAACTAAGGCAGAACTACTCCAAAGAGCTCAGGACGGCAGAAAGAGAAAGAAAAAAAAAGAAAAGAAAAGCCAGCAACTGAAAGCAGAGCAAGCTGTGGAGGAGAGAAGCTCAACAGAAAAAAAAACACAATTAAAAAAAGAGACAGAAGTTAGTTAAATTAAAGTGCACAAAGACATGCAGTAGAGTTAAATCTAAAGGTCTGCAGCATAGGAAATAGGCAGAGTGCAGAAGCAAAACTAGAGGAAGTCACAAACAAATAAAGCTGGAAATAACTACAACTAACTATTATTAAACAAGATATAGATTCTTATGTAAGTTTAAGCAAACCTGAAACATTATCACAATAACAACTTAATTTTAACTCAATTACTGTTGTTTTTGTTTACTTGTAAATAAACACATGAAGATTTTCATAAATTTTAGGTGAATCTTTTAAAGTTTTCACAAGTCCCATAAGGATTTTTCTACTTTAATACAGTTTAAGGTCTGCGCTTTATAGTTTCAGACACTAGGTGGCAGCAGAGTGTTTAATACTTTAAAACGATTTTTTTTCCTTTTTTTTTTTTTTTTTTTTTTTTTGTAACTTTGCTTTCGGATTTTGTAGTTGCTTGTTATAACCTAACTTTTTCATAGAAATGTGTCAAATATCCAATACTAGCATATTCATTTTGCATAATCTCAGAACATAATGACTTATACTGTGACCTGGAGGTGAATCTTTTATTCTGGTAAAAGCTGAATCCTATCAAACATTTCAGACAACATTTGACACATCTATGAATAAATCTTGGTAAGCATCAGTACAATCTGCAGCTTGTGTTTGGTAGTGTGCAGAGCAAAGAGAAGAGCTGAAGTGTAAGTGGTTGAACTGTGAGTGAAGATGATGAGGCACGTGTGAGATGATCACTAACCGCCTGCAGGAGGAACCACTTGATCCAACAGTTTCATGCTGGTCCTCTTCCAGATCTTCTTGATCACAGCTCTGAGCTCCTCGTTGGCTTGCTCCAAGTTACCTACAAATAATCATTGTTTAAAAATTAACACAATAAAAAATGTAAATCTTAAATATTATGTTATTTATCTGTGGTGGTCTTTCAAACAAAGTATTTACCTGCAGGATACAGTATAAAAACTGTTATAATTGGATTTTTTTCTTCCTCTTTTAATTTTACAGAGATAAAGTTTTAAAGTCATATCACACAGACATGATGCAGCTGTCAGAGCTCAACCGTGCAGAAACGATCACGGTTAAACAAGCAGTGATACAGATTCTAACACCCTGAGGTGAACGCTCACCCTCTGTTTTGATCTTGAGCGCGGTGCGGACCAACGCAAACAAAGTGGCGTTGAACATCACAGTCCCATCGCTGTTGAGAGGCATGTTCATCGCCACCAGTCGCTGCAACAGAAGTCAAACATCACACTGACGTAGGAGAAGGATCTTACGACTTTTGTGGTGAAAACTCGCTTCCAGCATAAATTTCAAAAAAGAGGTGAAAACTCACCTTACAGGCGACTCTGTGAGGACAGAGCTTCCCAAAGCCCAACGGAGGCTGGATCCTCCTCAGCAGAGTTACAACATCGAGGTGTTTGATCCTGCCCCTAGCAGCCAGGTATATTTAAATCAAACACATTTCAACAGTACTCAGAACATGTTTTACAGATGTTATGAATATGAATACACATTTTGTGCACATTTTTTTATGAAGAGCGGGAAAAAAAGAGAAAATGAGTTCTTTGTTCTCACTTGGCCTCAGGATCATATTCAGACCAGATCCTTTTGAACTCATCCAGGTGGTGCGGCCCAAGAATGGACCAGTCACGGGTCAGGTAATCAAAGTTATCCATGATGACAGCTACAAAAAGGTTGATGATCTGAAACAGGAGAGGCCAACATTTTTATTTTATTTTTTTATTTTTTGAATGTCTGTGAAAATCTGAGTTGCAATATTTCCGGTAGTGAAAATGGTGAAATGTCGCGAGGCGTACCAGGAATGCACAGAGCATGTAGAAGCTGATGAAGTAGATAATGGCAAAGCCGCTGCCGCAGGTTCGCTCCTCTCCGGGGTTGTAGTCCGACTCGGAGTCGCACAGTTTCCCCGGCAGGCATGCCAGCATGATCTCCTGCCACGCCTCGCCTGTGGCACACCTGAGAGCAAACAGGAAACAGTTTTATTTAGTTTTATTATGTGATCACTACAGAGCGGCAAACAGTTAAAACTACAAGGAGCACAAACCTGAAAAGCATCAGAACGGCTTGGGGAAAAGTCTGAAAGTTATTGTTGCGGTTGATTTGGGTTCCGTCCACCATTGCTATTTTCCCAAACACCTAAAGGAGCAGATGAGAAATGGTGGCAAAAAATCCTTATAAAGCATCCAGAGGTTTGTAGAAAAAGCTAAATAAAAAAAGGATCACAAACAATGCAAAGTAATTAGTTTAATAATCTGTATTACCTGCATCCCGATCACAGCATAGATGAAGAACAGCATGGCTATCAGAAGGGCAACATAAGGTAGAGCCTGGGTGGGAAGAACAGACAAAAGGTTAAACTCATTAAAATGAATGTTTTTTTACATAAAGTAATGTATCACACTTGCCTAATGTGTTTTTTTTTCACTTGGTTGATTATTAATTTTGCAAATTTATTTTATTTTAAGTCTTAAAACCAGAGGTCTATAAAGTACTTGAAAGAAATAACTAAGTAAAAGTAAAATTACATGAACAGAAAATGACTTCATTAAAAATAAATTTCACCAATGAGAAAACTACTAAAGTAAAAGTCATAAAACTGTTCACAAAAAAATGGAAAAGTAAAAGTACTTTACACACTCTCTTAAAAAATAAACTGTTGAATTTACTGAACCAAACTGGTTTCACTAAACCAGGTTGAGTAAATTAAGCAATATATGTATATTATTTGCTCAATTTACTCCACTAGGCTTACTGGAGCCAGTTGACTTTGTTGAGTAAATTCAACACTTCATTTTTTAGAGTGCAGAAACATCTTCTTTCATGATGAGTTCAAACATATTTCATTTTGTAACTATGTGTTACATTTTAAAGTAAAGAAGTAAACGTATAATTTTTAGCTAAATGTAACGAAATAAAAGCAAAAGTAGCAATTTAAAAAAATAATTGGTAAAATAACAAATCCTCAAAAAAACTAATTAAGAACTGTTACAAAGTAAATGTACTTAGTTACTTTAAACCTCTTCTTAAAACCTCACCTGGAAGGATTTGATGAAGGTCCACAGCAGAGTCCGGATCCCCTCGCCTCGGCTCAGCAGCTTGACCAGCCGCATCACCCTGAACAGGCGGAAGAAGGTGATGGAGATTCGAGCGCTGTCTTCTGTGTTCTGAGGTTGGAGGAGGGGGAAGTTATTTACGGAACAAACATTTACAACAAAAGTAAATCTTTGTATCGTTTGTTCGTTTGTGGATGCAGTTGGTCATTCATGCTGATTCATGAATGGGATCAAAATAAAGTGGATTCAAGTCCTACTGATTTGTTTTTTCTTCTTACATATTTACATTGACAACCAGTTTTCATGCAACTTTGTGTTAGATTTAAATCCATCAGTAGGCCCACATGACAAATGCACACAATACATGGAAATAATCAGAACAGGCATAATGCTCAATAACATAATCTAAAAAACATTGACGTTAATACTTGATAACAGAAAGCTGGAGCTTTATCTGTCTTGAAACGCCACAAACACTTGAGACTCCAGCAAGCAATGCAAACAAAACACAGTTCAGTGTTTCCAACAGTGTTGATAATCTGACAGCAAACACTTTCTGCCACTCATTAGGAATGCAGAATGAAAAAACACAACAACATCAGTGGTGTCCCATGTGCATGCCATGCACCAAGACAAAATGAGAAACATGGTCAAAAAAAAAATTCAACTTGCACCAAAACGCAACGACTTTGACAAACACAGTTCATAAAAACAAACCCGTCAACTTTACTGGAGAAAACAACCAGAAACTCAGGTACAGAAAAGCATCTCTGTGGTTTTAGTAAGAACTGAACAACAGTGTCACGACAAAACAATATAGATGCTTTGACTTTTTTGGATGGTAACAGAGGGGTGAGGGTCTTGAGTAAAGGAGGAGGGGCTTATTCTTACCCCTGGATCCACTATCACCTTGACAACAGGAAGGGCTGTCGACTTGAAATCAAAAACCTAAAGTTAAATTGAGTTCAAACTGTATTGAATCAAATCATCCACAAGTTATTCCAGATGAAAACATCACATTTTAACGCTGCCTCTGTTGGCTTCATTCAAAATGTATTAAAATAAATCAAAACACAAAGGTAGCTTTACCAAAAAAAAATTAACAAAAAAAAAAAACTCATCTGCAAGAACATCAACAGTTTAAACACACATGTTCTCAAGGGTAAAACCAAACCAGTATAAAATATATGCATGCTGAAATAAAATTGTCTCAGCCTGAGAAACGATGGAGCTGAAGGTGTTTTGGTCAAACTTTGAAAATGTTTCCTGCAACAGTAAGTGTCATGTTCAAAGTGTGTGATGTAAATGACTCTCATCTACTATCACATCAAATCTTAGCTCAATATCTGTTATATTGACTGAATTATACCTATTCCTGTGTTTGCTTTCAGTTGGTTTTCATCATCATCATCATCATTACTTTATTGTCCCCTTTTACAGTTTGTTTTGGTCGCCATCTTGAATTGAGTTGGTTTAAAAATGTTAGTCAGTTTTCAGGGTATTTAAGGATTATTTCCTGAAAGTTTCAGCAAGAAATTGTTCAGAGTTTCATGAAATATTTTGATAAAACACACTTAAACACACACATGCAGACATAGGGATTTACTTTTATTACCACTCACCACTAAAAGACAAAGGCAGATGGTAATGAAATCAACATTCAGGGCAAGTTGTGATATTTTTTCTAGTAGAAACTCAAACTTTGTTCAGGTTTCATCTATTTATGTGTAACTTGAAGAACAATACAACACAGCAGCATTAATTCTGAAATGAGGACTTATAACTCAAACAACATGACGTTCGTGTGCTGCAGTAATATCTGACCGATAAAGACTCAATTCAAACATTCAACCAGGACTAATCCACATTATTTTCAACAGACAAGCTGGAAAAAAGCAAGACAACAGAGTTAACATGGTCAGAACAGAACAAAGTGGCCTTGCAGAAGCAGAGCAGAAGATCTGGCTTCTAAAAGAAATAACAAGACTCACAATCACAAACAGGACAAGAAACTTTACTGCACTCAAAAACAACAGGTCTAAAACTCAATTTAAATGATTCAACTTAGAGCTTTGCACTAAAAACAACTTTTTCATTATAAAAGATTGTCTGAAAAAAATGATGTAAAAAATCTAAGTTATATAAGAAGGCAGCTCTGATGCTAAAGCAAGGCACTCCAGGTGGAGACGGCACATTTAAAGACCTGGGATAATGATTACTTACATTGATCTCAGTGATGGCAATGTCAACCACGCTACCCACAACAATTAAGGCATCAAACGTGTTCCATGCATCAGCAAAATAGTTCTGCAAGCACAGGCAACAGAAACACAGGAAAAAAAAGGAAGAGAGAGACAGAAAAAGCAAGAAGGAAGAAGAGGCGACAGAGAAAAGAGGTGTGAAAGACAGAGAGAAGTACATCAAAAAGTTCATAAAACAGAGTGAGGAAGAAAGGCAGGTTTTCTGCCAGAGATTGTGAACCTTTAGCTCTGAAAATTAACTAATAGTCAGGATAGATTTAAAGCTAACAGTCTTACAAAAAATGATGGAATAATTTGTTACAATGATGGTTTTTATGTCTGTTAGTAGATTGGTTTTGTTTGTTGCTTTTAAAATCTACAACCAATCTGAGACTCATAAGCTGATAATTTTGAGCCTATAAACATTTAAGCTTTGCAGCAAAGCTACTGTATGTCTGGTAAATGCAAACTGAACAACATTAAACCAAATTTATACAATTATCTGCCTGCGGAAATCTGCAAATTTATGTTTTGTTATCTACTGGCCAACACACATACAGACAGGAAGGAAAGGAAAGGAAGGAGAGATGTGAAGGAAGGAACAAAGGAGGCAGCACCAGTGGGAGAGCAGGGATTGACAGAGTTGTAGAATCTGGCGTCGGTCTACCTGGCTGAGTATGATGTCGACTACACTGCCAAACACCACCAGAGCATCGAAGACGTTCCAGGCGTCCCCGACATAACCCTGAATATGACGACATACGCAGCCAGCGGGAGGGGAGGGGGACAAATGAGGGGGTTATGAAGGAAAAATAAAAGGCAGAGGTTGTGGTGTGGCGTCACGCAGGAGACAGGAGGGACGGGCAGAACAAGGGTTGAACACCAAACCTTTAGGGAGGATTAATATCTACTGATCTAAATTGAGGTGGAGATAAGATGAGACTCACTCTGGGTTTGAAGGCAATCAGCTTAAGGATCATTTCTACTGTAAAAACTCCAGTAAAGACCATGTTGAGGATGTCCATGGCGTAGTTAAACAGATGAGACTGACCGTGGTGCTGGACGGAAACAGGTATTTGACTTTAGCAACAAACATTTAAAGTAATATTCACAAAAATAATAAAAAAAGAAAAAGAAATTACCTGGATGGCCAGACACAAAGTGTTGAGGATGATCAGGACAAACATGACGTACTCAAAGCCAGTGGAGTTCACCACGTACCAGAACTTGTACTGGTAGGGATTTTTGGGAATGTAGCGACGCAGAGGGCGGGCTTTCAGAGCGTACTCCACACACTGACGCTGCAGAGGGACAAAAAGCACAAAGCAGCCTATTACTTTTTACTGTTTTGAGAGGACTGTAAAGCACAACCGACCTTCCTACCTGGTTCTTGTCAAGCTCACAGTTCTTGTACTCCTTTTCTCCCTGCTCCTGAAAGGTGACGATGACGAAACCAACAAAGATGTTCATCATAAAGAAGGCGATGATGATGATATAGATGATGAAAAAGATGGAGATCTCGATGCGGTAGTTGTAGATGGGGCCCATGTTCTCCCTGTTAGAGTCGATGGCTTTGTACAACAAACTGTAGAAACACAAAATACCCCCAAAAAAGCCAAGATCGTGATCCATTATTGTCCACAAGCCTGTATAACTGTAAAGTTTATTTTGGTTTATAATTATTATCAGATTAAATACATCAACGACCATTAGATGCATCTTATACATTGACATAATACATTTGAAAAGCACACCTAATAACATTAATATTTCATTATTTTTAACTGTTAGAAATGATCACAATTGATTTGAGGAAACTCAAAAAACAATCTTTACTTACGTGGGCCATCCTTCAAAGGTGGAGACGGTAAAAAGAGCCATCATGGCCATGAGAACGTTGTCAAAGTTGAAGTCGCTGTTGTGCCAAATCCTCTCCTTCACCATGGGCAGGGCTGTGTCCCCGTTGTTGTACAGAATGTATGTTCCCCTAAAATTCAAAATCATGTTTTTTAACCATATGATAGAACCAAAAGAGACATTTCTGTTTATTATATGTTCAGTCTTTTATTCTGAAGTTCATCTACTGGTTTTACTATGTGTTTATATTTTTTTATTCTGATGTACGTCTACTGGTTTTACTATGTGTTCAGTCTTTTATTCTGGAGATCTTCTAGTAGTTTTACTATGTGTTCAGTCTTTTATTCTGAAGTTCTTCTACTGGTTTTACTATGTGTTCAGTCTTTTATTCTGGAGATCTTCTAGTAGTTTTACTATGTGTTCAGTCTTTTAT
>JAUBOC010000181.1:19627813-19645257 GCA_032275365.1 Anablepsoides cearensis | reverse complement strand
TTCTGCAGTAGCAGTAGGTAATTGCCGTTGCGAGTGGTTCTTGAATTTGAGAAAATTGGTACTGGAAAGTCCTTGAATTTGATGTTGACCAAGGTGTGGGAACCCTGGGTTGGGTTTTGAAACTTCAGACTTGGAGCAACAAACACCTCACTGCAAAATCCTTCATGTTTTTTTACAAAAGCTGTTTGAAGGCCATATTGCCCAACCCTAAATGTCTGGACTAACAGAAGCAAACTGGCAGGCTACAAAATCTGAAAAGCACAATGTAACCATTTCTGCATAAAATAACCACGGCCTCAGACTAAGCAGCTAAATTTCAAAGTCCTCATTCAGATGTTTTTATGTCTCACAGCAGCCATCGTCATGCGTATGAGGGTAAAATATATTTTGAGTCTTTTAAAAGAAAAAATTACATTTAAAATTCTTCAACTGAACTTGGCACAAAAAGAAAGAAAATTTGTGTTTGGTTCTTTCTAACAACGCATCTTAGCACTAAATCTACTTCTGGAAAGCTTAAATCATTTTAAATAAATAGTGCCACATTTGTAAGGAACATGCATTTATGGGTTGCACACATGAAAAATTTGCCAAATTTTCTCCGTCAAACCGTTTATTCTGTTGCTAATGATTTGTTTTGAGCTTCTGGTACCAACAGGTGCTGCAAATCAGGTGCCCACTATAGGTTATTGCCAAGAAGCAATGTTACAAACAAATCTACAAAACACATGCACGGACTTTTTGTGCTAGTGAATGTAATTTTTGCTAAATAGAACATTCTCAGTTTAGAGGATAGAACACCATTATAATCACAATCAATACAAATCAGAACAGCTCCACATGATGTAGGAAGTGTTAGAACAATATGACAATGTCAGCCGATAACCGATATTTACAGATATCACACAAACACACTTGGGTCTTTTTTTACACCATAAATAAACGACCCTACCTCTGACATGACTCCACTTCAGTTATTCCTGGCTGCACAGCATCAATATCACTATCACGATCAAACAGATGTCACTCAACCAACCATCTCCTCTCCCAAAACAGAAACACAAAGATAAAAATTGGTAAATATATATCGGATGTTAATATCGGCCCAGTTTCACATATCGGAACAATACCGATATTCTTAAAAAATGACCAATATCGGCAGATACCGATATTAGTGCCGATATATCGTGCATTCCTAGTATTTTTGGTGAAAGATGTTTCAGTGAGATGCGATCCTGAAAACATTTGTCATTACTGCAGAAACGTACAGGGCTGTACAGATTTGAGCCACACCTTACTGCAGTCTGGTAGTTCAGTCTTCTGCTGACTGAAGTCTGGAGGATCACTAAGGAGCTCAAAGCTGCCGTTTCTATATTTAATGTGTGTTAATAATTTAAAAGCTATTGAAAGATTTACAGGCTGCAGTGGGTACCTGGGGAGTGAAAAAAACAGGATGCCATAAAGCATGTGGGTGACATCAGCTGGTTAGTTTACCAATTGTCTAATGATTAATGGGTGTTAAAGTAGGAATTATGATTCCACAATGTAGTGATACTCATGGCTTGTAAACATGATCAAAGACGTGGTTTATTCTATAAAAAAGCATTTTTACAACAATGTTCAGCTGATGTTCAGCTGATAGCTCTGTGTTTTCTTTTTTCAAAACACTGATAACTTAAGTTCCTCTGTTTTTATTTTGGTCCAGGGTCGAGTCTTCAGCTGATGACCTCAGATTTAAAGTGATTATTCAGGGTGATCTGTAACCCAAACTCCTGCTGCACATCACAGGCCTGCCTGGTGTTAAGGTGTGTGTGTGTGTCGGCTGTGAGAGTGAGAAAACTAAACTGAACTGGCAGATTGCGTGTAGGATAAGAAAACCCTCCAGTGTGTGTGTGTGTGTGTGTGTGTTCACACGCTTAACGTGCTGCGGGTTTACACTGGGTGTTTCTGACACCCATCCAAGCATCGGTTTGTGTATCTGTCAGTCTGATGTATTCTTCCTCACTAATGTGACACACACACACACAGACATGCCTCCTGTCAAACTAAATTAGTGCTACTTGTGCTCCTCAAACTGGAAATACAGTTCTAAGAAAACATAAACCCATAATTACAGCATCTAAAGATAATTATTTACTCCATAAAAAAACACAAATCCAGTTAATCCACTGTCAGCACTTTTATTTAGTGATCAAATGGCATCACGAAGACCAAGGAACATACCATACAGGTCAGGGATGAAGATGTTTAGAAGAATAAAGCAGGGTCAGGCTAAAATAATATGTTAAGCTTTAAACAGCTCCCTGAGTTCTGTTCAATTCATCTAAAAATTAAAACTATAAATTTAGGATAAAGACAAGATGCATTCTTTAACCGTTTAAAATACATACTTGTGTGTTTAGACTAGCCTTGGTTTAGCCCTGTAAAATAAAGCAAGAGTAAAATCTTTGTTTCAAACGTACAAGAAAAAATGACTTGGGATTTTTTTTTTTCTCAGAACCGCAGCTCCTTTTCAGCGGTTCTGCTGCCCCCTGCTGGACACATTTATACCACAGCTAAAAATATTTGAATCATCCTCCAGAGAAAACAAGATAAACCCCAAATCTTTGGAGTACCTCAAATAAAAAAGGATCCGAAAAATGTGACATAGTAAAAATAAACTTTACTTTGCATTTAAATTCCCCTCATTCTTTTTAGAAAACAGGAAGTTTCCTCCATGCAACACTGAAGCAATTCAGTATTTCAGTCTGCTTTTTCTGTTGTCTTCGGTTTATTCTTTCTCTTCTTCCTCTTCTTTTTCTTGGGTGAAGTTTCAGTCTCTGCTGCAGCAGACGTGAGTTTATCCTCAGGTTCTGAGGCCTCAGAGTTTTCACCCAGAGCTGCAGGTTCTCCCTCAACAACACAAGAATCAGACGGCATCGCCTCCACTTTGCTGAAACAAAAAGTAGTTTAAATCATCTTCAAAGCAACAATTATGAGTTTTAATTTGATAGAATTAGATAATTATACACCATTATGAAAAAAAAACATTTGTGCTTATGGTAAATTAAAAACTCCAACCTTAATTATTTTTAAACTTAGCTGAAGCAAAATTTCAGTTATTTGAAATACTGCACCGATTTTAAATGCATACACAACAAATCCAGGATAAAGGTTTCTCATTTTTGATTAAGACATTAAAACTGTCCAAACATTTTTAGATTTGAATCATTTTCAAGCAGGTGAAACAACTTAGTGTGTCTGATGGAAAGAGACTTTATTCTAAAAGGAATTTTAAAATAAAATAGAAATAAAACACTTAAGTATTCACCTTTTTGGAACATCAGGTGTGTTTTTTACTCTCTCAGCATCTTTGTGTTTTTCCAGCAGAGCAACAAAGAAGCCATGAGTGAGTGTTGTAGTGACGCCGGCACGCAAACACTGGGAGAGAGGCTCCAGTCCTCGTTCAGGCCACTGAGGCAGCAGACGCACCAACCTGCACGAATAAACAAAACTTTTAAGTTAACAGGACTTTAACTCTTTATTAACCCATTATGTGTTAATCTGAGTAAACCTGATTCACATTGTAATGTTTTTACTGTGATTTAATTAGCTTTCCTGTTTTCTTTGTATTTACTTTGCACGCCAGTTCAACAATTAGGAAAAGGCTTCATTTTTTCTAACGGTAACAAATATTTTTCATTTTTGTATCAAACAGCAAAACTAAATTTCACAATTTTCCGAGAGTCTTGTATTTACCTGGCGCACTACTATTTGGCTAGTAAAGCTTACAATACGAGTCAACAAATACAGCTAAAATGTGACAAGAGCAGACTAAAATCCTGCATTTTTTCAGCAGTTATGTTTAATCATACTTATGACATCATACATTTTGAAAACAGGTCAAAGTTACATAAAGACAACAGGAAAGTTGCAGCTGTGGACTTAACCAGTTAATTTCTACTGTGTTAGAGCAAATTAACTCATTTTATTGAGGGGGTTATATTGAGTGGATCAAAATATTGTGGGGGTTATAACCCGTCTAACCCCCCTGCATATTACACTAACCTTACTCTTTTGTAAGGCAAAAAAAATGTTGTTAGTTCTCATTTTTTAGTGTAATTAATTCAGAAAATCTTTTCAGGACCCAAACTTTGGGAACCTAAATGATCTAAATGCACAGGTTCAGAGGGAATACTACATAAAAGAACGCATGTATGAATGTAAATTTGTAATTTGGTTTGGTAAAAGTGGGCTGTTGCTACCTGAAGCCAGGGTTCTCCTTCAGACAGGCAGCTACGACCTCCTCATTCTCCTGCCTGTGGATGGAGCAGGTGGAGTAAACCAGACGCTTCAGGCGGGGAAACCTGAGGCCGTGGTTCAGGCACCGCAGCTGGAAGGAGGCCAGGGAGGCCAGACGAGCCTTCTCCTTCTCCTCGTCAGCAGGGGCGTTGTCCCGCAGGCACACCATACCTGATCCCCAAAACACAAGATTACATTTTTAGGTTAATTCACACTTTGATTGTTTGACAAATTATAAACAAACAAGAACAAACTAGATACCTGATCCACTGCAGGATGGATCCAGCAAAATGTATTCGACATCTTTATATTGTGGACAGTCGGGGTCAACCTTTAGGAAGTCCTGGTTGGCCAGCTGATGACAGGTGACTCCTGCTCTGAGCAGCAGAGTCGACATGGTGGCCAGACGTTTGGCATCCAGATCGAAGGCAAACAGCCTGCCTTTGTTTCTCATGATGGCTGCCAAGTGGCTGGTTTTGTTTCCAGGAGCAGCGCAGGCATCAAGGACATGACTACCAGGAGGAGGGTTGAGGAGGTGAGCTGGGAGGCAGCTGGCTTTGTCCTGAAGAATGATGTGACCAGCCTTGTACAGGAAGTGCTCATGAAAGTCTGTTTTAGGAGAAAAAGCCAGCAGCTCTGGTAGGTGCAGGTCCCTCACAAAGTTCTTCCCCTTCAGGTTTAGGTTGTCCAGTCTGACAGCTTGTCCCAGGTAGGCGAAGCCATCCCTCTTCATGCAGTCCATCACATCCTCCACGGTGGTCATCAGAGTGTTCACGCGCACATACCTGGGTAACCGGTGCTGCTCAGACTGCTGGGCGCCGGCCGGGAGAAGATCTTCATTCCTGCTGACTTGCTGCTTCACCTTCATGCGAGCCAGCTCCGCCTGCAGCCTGGGCCGGTGCTTCAGCATGGCGGACTTCCAGGACCCGCCGCACTTCAGCCCCTGACCCATCAGCAGGTCGTAGACCAGCACTTTGGCCAGGGGCATCTTCAGCTTGGTGTGTTTCAGCAGCTTCGTGGACTCGATGATCTGCTGCAGGACGGAGGAATACTTCTGCGTCTCGCACACCAGCGCGAACAGCTGCTTGATGTTCGAGAACTTGCTGTCGTAGACCAGGGTTTTCACGGCGCCCTGTTTCTTCTCGGCTTTCTCCAGGATCTGCGCGCCTTTCAAGTACAGAGACATGGCGGAAACGTTTCACTAAAACCTCAGTTTTGTTAACTTACGTTAGGAATGTGTCCTGACTCGTTACATGTCCTTCCTCTTTGTTTATAGTGTTGAAAAGTTGAAATAAACAAATTGCTTTGCTAACCAGTTCGCATGTAAGCTAAATTCCGTCGCACATGCGACGAAGGGTCATGATACCGGAAGAACAATGTTACGCACTGTTTACGCATGACGTCAGAGGCTAGTCCCACCAATCGCAGACAAAAACAAGATACATTAGCGTAAATTACTCTTTTCCCACTTTAAATATTTTAAACAAACATTATTCATATTTCTACTTATAAACCAATCAGATCAATGTCACAAATGCACAAAATATTTTATAACATCTTTATTTCATGAATATACATTTTCTGATCAAGACTATAAAGACAAAACGTCATGTTTGCGTTTATAATCACAACACAACATAATTTGTCAACATAAAAAAATCTACCTTAGCACCTTCAAACCACCAGACAAAAAAAGAAATGCTTATACAATTTATGTAATGGTTTACACACTGCCCAAATAAAAAGCTAATAAGAATTCATTCATTCAGTCCTCTGCATAGTGCATACAGTGTTTACCCAACAGTTTATTGAACATAGAAAAATACAGGTTTCAAAAATGTGTACATTACTGATAAAGTTTTGCTAGAACATGTGAGGTAATAGAATATCTTTATGTTGGAGCATGCAATTACAAATAATTAAACTGTAAACACCTGCAGTTTACTATAAATTTTCCTTCTTGGCATGTGGAGAAGTGGAGCACAATTTCATTTTTATTTCAATCAGAATCTTTTCATTTATTTTTAAAGACTACAGGTAAAGACGTACAGTTAAAATATTTAGGCTTTCTTGATTTCTCTAACAATTTTGAAAAATTTGAACTTTTTCTGCTTTGTTTGGAAGGTACTGACATTTTCGTCTGAACTTCAACCAATAAAAAATAAAATTCAAACTGGGGCTATGAGCTAATTTATCTCATGACACAATTCAAATAATGACAGCAATGTGCAAAAAATAAAAATAAAAAATTCTTTACAAACACAATTAATGGAATTCTGCATCATAATTTTATTACAAAATAACTACAGTAACTAGTAAAGCACAGTTTGGAGCTTATTCTTACCGTAACGAGAACACGTAAGGTCTGTGTGTTGGATTTGCATGAAAACCTGACTGAAGTGTCACTTGGTCTTTCACTGTTTAGAAGCTCCATTGACTTTGTTAACAGGTTTAACTTTAGCAGAGTTTTTGTACAGAAGCAGTCTCTCTGTGGTGTGAGGAAGGAGATGATTCCTCTTGGCTTTTACGATACACGTTGCCATCGGGTAAAGGCGGTCAAACCCCCCGGAGGAAGCGGGTGCGGCCAGCAGCTTCATGGCCACGTCCTGCAGCTGGGGGAAACGAAGGGCAGATTTCCAGTAAAACAGACTGGATCCATTTTCCAACACTGGTTCAGACAGGTACAGGTCCAACTCTGAACACTTGGTCTTTGCAGGAGGCTGGCCGAAGCTGAAGATGGACTTGCGCTTTAAGTTAGTTCTGTTGACATCATCACTGTTGTCTTCTGAGCTGCAAGTTTCTTTGGGTAGGTCCTCCTTCTGCTCAATGCTTGTCGTCTCAGGCGCAGGTCTGGATTCTGAGGATTTCTTGCCGTTTAATAAGGCTGATAAGACTCTGTGAACTTCCCATCTTGAGGGAGGTGTTAGGAAATCTTGACATTCCTGCTTGGCAGCAGGAAATGGCTAAAAAAAAAAAAAGTCAGAATGAGATTTTTAATCGATCATTTTAGATTTTCTTTCTGAATGTGCTTAATTGCAGACTTGACTTTTGTCTTAAATCAATACCTTCAATTTGAGCCTGGGATCCAGTATTGTAGCAAGCATGATGTCGGTCTGGTAAATCAGAGACTGGAAATGTGTGTGGAGGCCTGTCCGCAGGGCCTTGCAGAAGTGGATGTAGTTAGTGGTACAGCTCTTCAAGTTCTTATCCAGGTTGATGAGCGTGGGTATGATTAAAGAGATGGTCAAACCATTACCTTGGAGGACCTGGGTTAAGAGAGGAAACACGTTTTACAATCAGTTTTATAATACTCGCACACAGCATTCAGATGTGAACAGACTTTCATTCAAACGGGTTACCTGCAAAGCCTCCTCAAAAGGCCCAAGGAGACCCAGAATGTCGACCACCTGCTCCCTCTTAACCATGACCAGCGGAGGAGCGCTGGTCGAGTCTGTGGCCTCTATGCGAGCCTGAGCCAGGAGCGTCATGACGGTGCTCCAGGTGTTCTCGTGCACCATACGGCGTAAAGACAGCATCAGGGAGTTCCAGCGACAGTTGCTGGAGGAAGGGCACAGAGACACGCTGCACTCCTTCAACAGAGCCTTAAAAACAAACAGAAAAACACTAAGAAATACGCAAAATATAGTTCTTTTTTTTCTAACTTTCAGCTGCTGAAAATAAACCAAGTTTCATAAAATGTTAGTTGAAAGGTTTACTTGAAAATAGCAGTATGTGTTGTAAATGACTCTCTGCTACTACCACACCTAATTTTAGCTTAATATGTGTAAAGTTCATGCGACTTATAACCATTGTTGTGTTTACTAAGATCCGTCAGCTTCAACCAGATTAAAACCAGGATCAAACATTATGTTGTAGGTGAACATTCAGTGACTGCTATCAAACACATGTCAAGAGGATAAAGATCAAATGATTTTACAGAATTAGTCAGGGTCTTACCTCACTCCAGTAGGCACAACTCCTAAAGAAAGCCACAACATTGTGGGCTTGTGAGAGCAGGTTCTCAACTACGCGGGAATTTTTCAGAGCATCCTTGATCACAGTCTGCAACATTTTTACAATACAGGTGCCTCTTGTCCCAGTCTGCAGTTTGGAAAACGGCTGCTCCGTTTCAAACATCTGGTCTGACAAAAAAGTCAAGATTTCATCGCCATCTGGTTCTCCTCTGTTCGACGAGCACACGATCTTGTAGTCACAGAACAGGCTGTTTCCAGATAGGAGCTCTTTGGCCTGGTTGGCAAAGACGTATCCGATGCTACGAGGAAAGATGCCGTAGCTCAGCAGCACGCCCTCCACCTCCTTGGCTACGGCGGCACTCAGCTTGTTGTGGCTGAGGTGACGGAAGGCCACAATCGGGCGACGGAGCTGCCAGGAATCATTAAGGTAGTGGAGCTGCACCACAAGGATGGGGCTGTCCACTTGTTTGGACGAATCTCCTACCCACAGGTCACAAGTGACGTGAATTAAACTTTTACCATCCGAGGTTTTGGCAAGGGACTGTTTGAGTTCACGGATGAGCTGAGGTTTGATGGTTCTTTCCACTTCCTCATAAAGCAGAAGGCCAATGATCCGCTGGGACAGCTTGTTGTACTCGGGGCTGATGGTACTCATAAACGACCTGAAGCCGGTGCCTTCCACAAAACTATGAGGGTGAGAGAGAAAAAACTTTTTTTTTTAATTAAGAGTTCAGAAATGTGACTAATCTGATAACCTGTGAGCCATCAGCAGTAAAACACACCTGAGTGGCAGCATGTCTTCAGCGATCATTCTCAATGCTGCTTCTGCAAACCTTTTCTGGTCCTCCTGAGTAACGGATGCAACAACGGAGCTCGGACTGGACCCCGAACTGTGGGGCAAAGAAGGACAGGGGGAGGACATATCTTTTCTGGATGCTGAGTTTTGATGATTTTGAGCAGCCTTCTTTTGTTTTCCTTTTTCAATCTCCTTGGTGAGCCTTGCTTTCTCCGCCTTCATCTGAAGTAAACCCCAAAAAAATAAAATTAAAAAACAAGCTTTTTTTGTATAAAAAGACTTATAAAATAGATCACTTCCACACATTTCAAAAGTCAACTTACAAGTTCAGGATTCACTGGATCTGCATCTATTACAACATCACACCTGAAGTCCACCTGTTGCATGACAAATTAACACTTTTACAATAAAACAGCCTAATCACCAGATCACACAAGGATAGACAACCATTTTATATTTATTTCATAAGCAGCTTTTATGAATACAGATGTTTTATCAGACATAGCCTAATAATAGCCAACTATTAGAGTTTAATCAACTCACAGCACAACAGTTAAAACTGAAAACTGTTGGCCCAAGACTGCACAAACCAAGACTAAATATTTTACCTCTTCATCCATAAAAGTTTGAATTTTGATGGAAACTGCATCTATTACATCTTTGAATGCACCCATCTCTGCTTTGCGTTTGATCGTGCTGTTGTAGTGATTCTTCACAGAGTTGTCCGATCTGCAGAAGGATTTCACATAATCCAAAATAAAAATAAACAAAAACATTCAGGTTTTTCTTTGGTTAAGACTAGTTTTTTTTTTTTTTAAATCTAACCGATCACTGCTGACTCACCTTCCAGGAAGCAGCTTAGAAATCTCAGACCACCTATTACCAAGAATGGAGTGGGCTTTGTAGATAATGAGGTCTTCTTCATCACTCCAGGAACTCTTCTTAAGAACCGGGTCAAGGTGGTTAAACCAGCGTTCACGACACTGCTTTCCCAATCTCCCATGTAGGTGCTTAGAGATTGCAGTCCAGTTTTTGGTGCCCAACTTGGCCACAAGCTCCACCATCTGTTAACAACACATGAATGATAAGAACACAACACAATGGGGGGATATTAATTGTGCGATAAGCTATTTTTAAAATAACTTTTACATGTAACTATTTATGTTAAAAATGCTAAAAAAAAAATAAAAATAAACAAACATCAGTTCTTGATCTGAAAGTGTATTGTGGGGAAAAAACTAATCATGTAGCCAGTTAACAACAACGTTGTTTTTTCATGTTTATGCAAATTATATTTTTGAGAAGAACTAGGACTGTGGTATATAAGCACCTTTATAGAAAAGTTTTGCACACAAATGTGTCTGAGACCTAATCTAAACCAAGTCTTCATTAGAGTTTGACAGCTTCTGTTTTTCCCACCTTTTCATCTTCTTCTTTGGACCACGGTCCTTTGACTATTTCAGGATTCAGATGTTTTTTCCAGCGAACCATACACTGTATTTCTGTTCGTCCCTGTTCAAAACAAATTAATACTAAATACAAAAATATAAGAAATATATCACCACTTAGCTCGACGGACAAACTTCTGTGCTTTTTTTTTTTTTTTCCTGTTCTAGAAAGATTAATAAAATATTCTATTTGAGTAATTTCATGATCACTTACTGGTAAAAAACTAGCAATTGTCCTCCAATCTTTTCTCCCAAAGCTGCTAACCAGAATTTTGAGATTTTCATCCTGCATATCAAAGGGGAAAACAGTTCAGACACAAACAACAATTTCACAGTGACAATAAAATAAGTATTTTGGTTTGAAATGACATTTTGAAAGGATTTTCACATACCTCTTCCTGGGTCCATTTAATTGCACAATCATCATCCTTCTTTTCTGCTGTCAAATCGGATGGTTTACCATTTCCCTCTTCTTCCATGCTGCAAACAAACAACAAAAAATAAGTAAACAGCCCCGGTGACAAGATGCAATTTGTGTATATGCAGTGCTTGTATCTGTTCTAAAACATATATGAATGACATAAAGAATAGATTTTCTTGTCACTGCACAAGTCTGTACAAATAATATTGAGCATAGAAAGATGTTTAGAACAACAGCAATATATAGAGTGTATATACAGAGATAAAACCAATAATAAAGTAGTTATTGCAGTTAGGATGTTAGGATCCAGGCCAATGGAAAGAAACTGTTTTTGAGTCTGTTGGTGCGTTTTTTTATGATAAATAACTTTAAATAATTATCATTTTAAGAAGTTAATCAAAAATTAACTTAATTGTACCCTACCAGCATGAACACAGCGGTACAATTGCTAAGAAAGCAACACCACTCAATCTTAGTTATGTCGATAAGAACTGAGGCAATTTGTTGTATAATTTTAAAAATTTACAGCAACATAGCACACACTCATGAAAGATGCAAAAAAGAAAAAAAAAAGCCACATGGTTAAATACCATGCTATACCTAGCTGTAACATTTATTTTCCAAATGTGGTCACAAAACATGACTTCATGGTTTCAATCTAAAGCCCCAGTAAAGATCAGAATAACAAGCTATTATTTATATTTTCAGACGTGTCAACTGAAATGTTGCTATGGTCATTGAAGTCATTATTTGACAACTCTTGTCAGAAGAGGATCCAATTGGAAGGAAAGCATTGAAATGACAAAAGCTGCTACAAACATCTCCATTTATATTGGACTTCCAATAAATAAGCATCAAGATTTCTCTTAAAATAATAGGTCGATACATTCATCTTATGATCAATTATCCAGTTACTTCTTGTTTTTTTTTTTTTTTTACTTTATTTTTACGAAAAGAACACAACACAAAAAAAGAACATATGAGAGCTGCGGTGAATAACCAAATCCCTTTGTTTACCATTATGATTTATAGGTATATCCACAAAAAAAAAAAAATGTGCAGGTTACAAATCAGAATAGTAAGAGATGTTCCCACTTCTCAACAGTTACATGTTGGATGTCTTTGGGTGTAAAACACCACCATTTTCCCCAGAGTCTCATTCCTTTCTTCTTTTGAAGACGTATTAGAAAAGTCAAAATCTTCATGTCATAAATCAGATTTACAATATTTATAAAGACCTTCTGGGTGGGAGGGGTTGGTTGAAGCCAACATTTAGTAATTGCCTTCTTGCTTGCAATCATAAAGATCTTCAATAAATATGTATCACTTGTGCTGAGACCCTCAGGTGGTTTTCCAATTCTTAATAAGAAATTTTGGATTTTCCTTAAAGGGAAATTCAAACTAAAAACTTTAAAACTGAAAATAGGAAACCAGCAAGTCTTGGTCAGTGAAGCACAGATGTATAACTTTACTTTAGTCTACATGGAAAATCAAATTAGCTACTGCTGGTAAACAGCAGATTTTAAATATTTTGTATTAATAACACAAAGCAATGCAAACAAAATGTGACTATTCTATTGTTACTTTTGCCAAGTACTTCGTTGAAGAAGATTTCGAATAGCAAAATAGTTTGATTATATCATTTCTAATAGCTAAGTTGCTAACATCACCTTCTACAAAAAAATTACGTAATGTAGATCATTTATTAATTGCGAATCGTTGACGTATTTACGTAAATACATGGACGACTCCTAAATCAAAAAAGTTGAAATACATTACCAAATTTGATCATAAATTGATTTAAAAAATAATATTTCTGCTTAGCTTTAGCTGTAGTTTAACTACCAGCGAGCTAATGCTGCTAAATGTCTCGTGAGTAATTTACGTGAAGAAACGTTGGCTGGGAAAGTAGAGTATCTGCTAATGCTATTAGCTAGCTCGCTACTTAATTTGTCGGCGATAATTGACAGCATTTTGATATTTTTTTTATTTTGTAGAGCTAAACACTTTGCGGATAACTATGTATGTAGGACTGTGATGTCTGGCTAAACTATCGGACTGCGTTTTTACAGATTACAGTGTACAAACTCCACTTTTCCACCAGAACACAGCAGAACAGCCCTTTTAAAAGGAAGTGGTGGGAGAACATAGCAGGCAAGACAAAACAAGTCAGTAACAACTCCGTTCAAACGTTAAAATGTACCTGCAAAACAATATTATACATAACACAGCAACAACGTGCATATGCTCTTAAAAATCATAAATATCATCAAGAATTGATTGTTTATCACTTACTCGTGCGACATCCCCCCTCTCTGTCTTTGTAAAGCCTGGCTGCCTGTTCCTCAAAATGCAAATCGGAGGTAGCTGGAAAAGTTGTAGTTTAAAATTAAAAACGATCTCAACAACATACGCTGAGATGTAGTAGAGTTATCGGTTAATGAAACAGAAAAAAAACTAACAGCGTTGTATCAGTAAAGCTTGTACCCACGGCTGAAATTGAAGGGACTGGTCTGTTCAGGAGCACCGCTTCTATTCTGCTGCTACACGTTATGGCGGAACAAACTCGGGTCACGTGACCTACTGGCGCTAATGGCTGCGTGGACTACGCCGGATTCTTTGCATTGAGCATTTTACACTGCAGAGAAAGTTGATGTAATGAATTTAAAATAAAGGTATCTAGATCGAATATTTGTGGAAGGAATGTATGTCCCTGTGAAACTCCAGAGGAGCAATTTAGCAGCATAAAAAAATCACCACTGGGTCACATTTTTGTTAGGCTACATGTTAAAGCTATGCTAGGTAGCTAAGAGTTAGCAATAACTTTTTTCTAAGTAGTTGTGTTTCAACAAAATGTGACAACTAAATACTTCCACATATTAATAAACGTGTTTTGCCGTATTTAGTATAATTTATAATGTGCAGTATTTTATTATTTGAAAAACAATCCAAAAATACAATTTTAAGGTTTATTATGAGTGCATCTCATTTGTTTTTTGAGAAACAAGCAAGGTAAATCATTTGATTACATTGTTTTATTTAATAACAGAGATTTGATATATGTAAGAAGGGTTTTATGCCTTTGTTGATATCGCTTGGTGTTGAAATTTAGAAATAGCATTCTATCTTCAGCTTAGCTTTAAGCTAACGCTGCAAAAATGTCTCGTGAGTACTTTACGTGAAGAAACCCGTGAAAGAGCATCTGCTAATGCTATTAGCTAGCTAGCTGTATCTTTTGGTCATTGGGTTTTCCTTAGAAACGGATATTAAAAAACAAGAAATGCGGGACTATTTGATTTGATCTAGCTTTCTGCTCATAGAACAAGGGACTGGTCTGTTCAGGAGCACCGCTTCTATTCTGCTGAATAAAAATTCATTCCATTAGTGTGTTGTATGGTTATACAACACACTAATGGAATGAATTTTTTTCTTATTTAGCTTTTTATTAAGATAAATGGGGGTGACATGGGGGCAATACATAACTTAAAGGTTTATTTGTCAAAAACACACAAAGTAACTCTGCAAAGCAGAGTGTCAATCATACAACTCATTTATGGACATACATGTCTGTGTTTTAGCCTTTTATTTACAGCAATTAATGTTTTATTATGCAGAACTGCCAGCTATGCACCCCTTCTGGTTAGGGAACAGATTATTTTATGGATACAGTAATTTGGCACAACCTGTTATGGAATATGAACAAACAAGCCTTTTTTCCTTTTATATTTCAAAGTAATTTTCTTTTTTTTTTTTGTCATCCGAAACAGAAAATAAAACAAATAATTTTAAATAAATTGACACTAAGAAAGGGAAATGCATTGCATTTTAATTTTAATTTCAGTATTTTAAACCAAAAATCAAATAGCCACTCATTTGTTTTTTAATACATGTTTCTAAAAGGAAAATCTAGTGAGCAAAACAAAACAGGTCAGCAACAACTTCATTCAAACATCACAAAAACATACCTAAATTTTGAAATAGCTTTCTATCTTCAGCTAAATTAGATAAAATAACATATTTTCCCTTTGCCTTCACTTTGGCATAAATTAGCTACATGTTAGCATAAAGGTTTGAATAGAGTTCAAACCAAATTTTTTTTTCGGGCAACAAAAAAATTAAATATCACAAATTTCCATTTAACAAGAATGGTACACATTTTTAGTCCAAACTAGTGAGGCTAAAATATGTTGCAGTGTGACAAAACAAAATAAGTGAGCCTATACAATTTAATTTTGTTTTGTATTCAGTCTTCAGGCTATTATGATAGCTGTCCATAATAATAGACCTGATCCAGGGAGTGAAACACAACCTAAGGTTTGACAACTATTTGCTTTATTAACAGGATTTTCCATTTACACAAACACACAGGTTTTTTATTTGCTTGTTGTCAATCCACATTGGTGGTGCTGCAGGCGGCGTGACAGAACCGATAACGACAGCCTCTGTTTACATCGTTGGTTGGAGAACAACATGGCACACAGTGTTACAGTTTAAAGGTCAGAAGTCAGAATAACATTGAGATTATAATTTGAAGTAGGAAATTACCCTCCTGCTGCCCTTTGATCAAAATAATCCACAAGGCCTCAAACCTAAAACTGAGGGTCATTTTGACCCAAAGGTAGAAGAAGGGTTAAAGCTAATATTCCATTAAATTAATAGACATTTAAGACTTGTTTTCACAGAAACACACTTTCAAATGTGTTCATATGCATTTGTGCAAGCTATGCTCAAAAATGGAAATACTCTATTTTATATAAAATATTCAAATGTATTTATTTTAATTAACTGATTTTTAAAAATCTAAAGAAATCACATTAGCACAAAATATAAATGCTGAATATTTACATAAGCTAGATTCAGCACTAGCATGACAATTTACAAACCACTAACAAAACAAATCTATCTACAAATTTCACTGAACTTCCCCCAGTTACAATATAGAAAACAATCAAGTTCAAGTTCCCATAATAAACATCTTTAATGTGCACACTGCAGTGTGAATGATTGCTACACAGAATATTTTTTAACATGTACACATTTAACACATTAACCAACATAGCCACTGTTTTACGCCTCCCTGGTTACTCAGTGTTTTATTGTTGACATTAAAGCTATGTTTTGCACCTTCTTTTCTCTTTCTTTCAGTATTTCTTTGGTTTATTAAAGAATAACATGAACCTCTTCAGACTCAAAAAAAAAAAAAGACAAACCCAAACGATACAGAAAAGTAAAGGAGATTTGTGCTGTACATGGTTTTGCCTATTACTTTCTAGCATTTTAGAGCTTATAAATATATAAAAATAGTTGAAAACCAGCAGATGCTTTTAGTCATTGCAGCAACAGGGTTTAACAATTTGACATCACATGTAAATATTCTAAAACCTTCAAATTGAAGATATTTTAAATACATGATACAGATGCTTCTAACTGAATATCTCCACCACCTGGACGCTCACCCTCGTCTGCACACCAGAAGAGATTCTGACAGCTTATACATTTATAGCATCTTTACTCAGTGGCTCCCGTTTTACTGGCAGTTTCCTCTAAATGTTGATTTTCAACTCTTTTTTTCATCTCACAGGAAGCTGTCCTCGGTGGCGACAAAGGAGAAGCCGTTGAAGGCGTTGGTGGAGCTGGTGCTGGCATTGAGTTCTGGGGTCTGACTCACCGAGTTAGGAACCATCTCCCTGGTAAACTCTGGATCAATATGCTGAATGTCAGCTGGGCCTCTCTGAAAGCAGAATCAACAGTAACTGTAGGTGAGTAGCTTCAACAATACATGATTTAAATATACATATACTGTACACATTACCCATGGGCCTTTTCCATGTGAAAACATTGTGACAAAATACAATAAAGTTTGGTACTTGCATTTACTAAAAATAATGTAATAAAAGGAAATATTTAAATCAACCAAAAAACAAAAAAGAAAAAAAATAATTTTGTCCAGTTGGATAAAGTTTGGTGTAGGTTACATGTGAATAAAAATGAGGAACGATAGTTCACTTTTTGTTCAATTATCAGACTGAAAAATATGTTGAAAAAAATATAAAGTGCAGTGTAAAAAATGCAGGAACAAATTAAACCTGTCAAAACAGTAAAAACACACGTCACAGTGAGTAAAAGCCAAGCAGAACCAACTCACCACATTTGGGTTGTAAGGAGGAGTGATTCTCTTGTGGTAAAGATCGTCCCAGTTGATGGGAGAAAAAAAGTGGTGATTCTTTATTTCTAACTGTGATGAAATAAAAAAAAGATGGAAATTAGAACAATTTAATAGTAAAGCCATAATAAGTCCAAATTCTCCCACCAGGAGCCTTTTGGTGTTGAGTGATAAGAAAAGGACGTTTTGTTTTTAATAAAACACACTTACAAAGTCAGCAATGGCCCCAAGACGTCTGTGTTGGTCTTTCTGTAGAAGACCCACCAACAGAGAGCAGACCACCTCAGACCTCCCGGGAGGGAGCGGCAGGGGCTTGTGGAGGATCCCATCATACATTTCACCAACATCACGGCTGTAGAAAGGA
>JAUBOC010000181.1:19612324-19623195 GCA_032275365.1 Anablepsoides cearensis | reverse complement strand
TTCACTTTTTAAATGGAATTACTGAAATAAATCTACTTTTTCATGATATTCTAATTTTATGACCAGCACCTGTATGAGTTTATTAGGTTTATACATGATTGTTGTAGTGTGCAAGGTTAGGTTTACTGATTAAAATAAAAAAAGTTCCACTAATACAAGTGTAAATCCAACAGGAAGAGTTTCAGCACACAATCAAAGCTTGACTCCGACAGGATCGGGGTAAAGTGAGACAAATCCAAAAACATCAGTAAAACAGCTCAATATTAGTTTGTTTCTGGGGCACAAAGTGACAGAAAAAAGGCTAAAAATAGGTTGTCGTTCCTAAAAAGCTCTATATCTCTTCCTGTCCACAAAGAACCACCAGAGAGGAAGTATTTAAAAGTCACAGCTTTGGGAAAACATACTTATCAAAAACTCAGTTTGTGTGAGGTATCAGTTTTTTTTTTATATTTGGAGTAGTGTAGCCAAAGTCTTACTGATGAATAAGTGGCCATAGTTCAACATTATCGATAATTTCTTCAAAGACGTGGGAATAAAGTCCAGAGGACGTGCAGTGGCTAACCCTTTCAGCTGATATTAAAAGACAAACAGACTAAAAGTGATCAATAGCAGAAGATAATTGAATATAAGCAGAGGGAACAACACAAGACCTGATTACAGAAACCTTCTCATAAAATAAAAATCATAAACTTTTACACAATGCTGTTTTTTTTCTGGAAGGTAAGCAGCCATCAGAGACTCAAGTATATAAAAAGTAAAATAAAAACAAAAGATCAGATTAAATCTCGAGCACCACCACATTTATGGGTGAGGCTTTTAACAGAAAGAAAATGTAACATTCTGAAAATCACAAGTTAATGATTCATGAACTTGTTTTGATCACTCGCCCTTCTAGTAATATTAGGAGCAGGGCGCTGTCCTGAAACTTTTATTGTTATTTTGCTGTTCTGTCTCACAAGGTCAGCACAAGAAAACTCCTGCAGACCTGAATATACGACTGTAACTGGAAACTCAAAAAAAAAAAAAAAACATCAGTAAAGAAAAGTTGTGAATCTTTCATAAGAGGCCATATTTCTAAGAACTCAGCCTAAAGAGATATGAACCAAAATAAAAGTGCTTCTTCCAAGAATACATTCTTTTAGGACTAGAATAAGGTTTTAGATACTAAAAAAATGACATCAAACGGAATCAAAAAACATTTGTTTGATAAGTAGGATTTAAATCATCCAAAAATAGTTTTTTTTTACAACACCTTGCACCTTGCATCAACCTGGAAATCTGAGACGTACAGTTGAATATATGATCTGAAAGGCTAAAAATAAAACTACGGCTGGATGCATTCATCAACAAAGAAATAGTAAAGAGTTCCAGTTTTACCTTTCCAAAGGTGCCTTTACCAATGACGGCCAGGAAGTCAAAGTCAGTGGGTCTGGCACTAAAGAGAAGAAATAATAATTTATTCATTTAATTATGTGTTTTTAAACCCTGTTCGTTTGTAAAAACTATATGACTTCTTTTCCCTCAGACACTATTGATCAACATTATACTTTGTAAGATTAGGCTGTAAAACATTACCTAATCATGACTTTACCTGTGTACAAATGAAAGAAACTATAATGAACTCTAACCAGCCAAAGGTGTGGCTGAAAACCAAAGCTCAATCCAAGGACAACCGGAGTTAAACTCCCCGAGGTTGTGAATGGACCCAAAATAAGCAACTTTCACTCAGCTTAATAAATGTCTATCGCTGCTTCCACAGCTTGTTAAAGATTACATAAGAAGGCTGCAGTCAAAAGTAAAACTGTGGCTCGTGTGGCAAGAAAAACAACTCAGAATCCATTCACACACTTTTTTATATTTTCTGTGCAGGATCATGGTGAGCTGGTGTTTATATCCAGCAGTCACTGAGGGACGGGGGACAACCTGGAAAGGTCACATGTCCACCACAGAAAGACAAACAACCAATCACGTTTTCACTCACACCTAAAGACAATGTTATGACCTAAAAGAGGTAATTAATGCAAAATCCACCTTTTTAGCCATTAAATACTTTTTGTTTTGTACATTCTCCTCTAACTCAGACTCTGGCTCCAACATGTAAGGCTGGATGGACAGGTCTTCTGTTGTTGACATCTTTGAATCAAATTGTAATTGTTTTTCTTTTTCTTCTGCGCTAAATAGTCTCATCTCTGCTAACAAACTACAAAGATGGCCTAACAGGGTGAAGCGTACTGGTAGTTATGCTGCGTTCCAGCTAGACTCGGAGGTCAGAATTTTGGACTTTTGAGTCCAAATATCAACGGCCACGACAGTCGTGTTTTGGAGTCGGCAAGTCGGTGCAACACGACCATACCTGAGCACAGGTGATGTCATCATTTCAACATGACTGCTACTGGCATCAACAGAGACTGAAACTCTTACTTTGACATTTTTTAGCAGTTCTTTACTTTACTTTTTGTTTATTTTACATTAAGTCAGTCGTACAATATAACATTTATTAGGTGATGTTATAACACTTTTTGTACACTCTAAATATTGCGTAGCGTGTTACTGTTGTGTTGCATTATTCAATTAGAGCAAGAAATAAAAATCCATTTTTTTCCAACATTCTGACAAAATGGAAACTGGAACGGATATGTCCACTTAAAGTTTTGGTCTGTGGGAGGAAACCAGAGTTGCCAGAGAAAACCCACGTGTGCACGGGGAGAATGTGTAAACTCCATCCAGAAATGGTGCAAATTGATTCAGTGAAACCCAAAATAAAAAACTCAAAATAATAACGAAGTTTTTTTCAAAACTTTTTATAATTAACCCTAAAATCAGTTCATTAGCAGAAGCCCACCGTCACTAAAGAGTTGTTCAGTAAGAAATGTTTTAAGTAACACCAGATATTTATAGCAATTTTGTACAATTTTTTTTATCCTCACAGATCAGTGATGTTGCATCACTTTTCTCAATTTAGAGACGCAACTACATCGCTGTGATTTATTTTATTCAACAGGACAGTGCATATTAATAACAGTATGATGTGCCAGAATTAGCCAAAGGCTAGTTTTCATCTGTAGTCCTGTATAATATATTGGGTTTATTTTATCTGCGGTTTATATTAGTGTGAAACTGGACGTTCATTTTATGCAAAAATGTAAGAGGAAATGTTCACAAACTTATAAGTACTGTGGGTCACGATATAAAGTGTTTACTTGTAGTTATTTTTTTTTGTTTAGTCGTTTTTAACTGAAATGAGATCCTCCTGAGTTTATTTAAATAGTTACATTTATAACTGTGCTTTTTGCTGGGCTGATAAAGTTACACTCTAAAAATAAATGAAACTACTGACTGTGGGTTTGCAGAGGGTCCCAAATTGACTTCATCATGAGAGGGAGAGGACGGTGACCGCTGCTGGAAAAAAAAATTAAAATGTTTTTTAATGATATAACAAACATCACTTATATAAAAAAAACACTTTATTTTGCTTGGTCAGCATACAGACGACTCTTTACAGTTAAAGTTTGTTCAGTCTAAAAAATACTTGAAGAACAAGTCTCGTTCTCTTCTTTCTCTTTAGTTTGGTAAATAATGGACGTCACAGTGATCACATGATAAACACACAACTAACATACTAACTCTTTACTTAAAATAACTGACAGAATAACTTGAGTTTACGAGATAATAACACTTTCAAATTGTGTGAATTATTTTGCAAAAATTGACCCATTTTTATGTGAAATCTCTACACTCCTTTACAAGTGACTCAACAACACGTTTTAACACTTTGACTTAGAGCCACAAAGATTATCTCACTGGGGGATACACAACAACAACAAAAAAACAGCATTGATAACATTTTGAATATTTAAGATTTTCAAGATGTTTTACAAATGTTTTACAAAGCATTGTTAAGATAGAAATCTTAAAAGCATTTTTCTTGTCATGTGTTCCAACAGGCTGCAAAAGACAGATACAAGGAAATAGTAAATACAACACTTACATTACAGTGTGCCATGGTTCTTAGTATTCAGACCCCCCTGGAGCATCAGTGTTTCAGTTGAACCTGTGAGAGAAAAGTTCAGGGTTTTAACACGCCAGACTCTGAAAAAGCCGGCGTCTGACTTCTTCAACTGTAACCCAAGTTGTGTTTTGTGTGCAAAAAAACAAATCATCTGCTGACTCCTTCACCCGAAGGATCCAGTCCAGACAAGCTGGTAGTTCTTGTTTACCAGGAATGAGATGCTGGACAAAGACAATGAGGAATATTGTGTGTGCATATTAGATAATTGGGTTCATGAATTTGTCATGTCGGAGAGACGTCAGTAATTACAAAGTTACAATAAGGGTACCTGGATCCTTTTGCGATAACAAAAAAGACACCGCTCTCCCAAAAATGGTAAAGAAATAGATTTCTTTTCGATTCAAGTCCTGCTAAGAACTGTGACTTGTGTGTAAAGTTGCAACATGTCGACAAATACGTAAGGAGTAATGAAGGAGTAAAACAAAGTTAAATGCTCGGTGTCTTCAGCTGGACCCTGACCAGAAACTCAAAAATACCAGGAAACACGGTGCAGGGTGTTCTCATCAGCAGATAATAAACACAGAGATGTGTACCTGATCTAATGAGACCAATGTTGTTGTTAAAAACATTATTTGTTTATGTTATTAGCAATTCGTAGAAGAAAAGAAGCAGGAACGTTGAGGAGCAGCATCTTCACCTGGCAGATCATTTACAGGAAGCTGAAATAACAGTTTAAGAAAAATAATTCCAAAAGCTTAAGTACTGTTTAATGCATCCAACAACTACAACAAAAGCAAAAAATATTGCCTGAATCTTAATCAAAATAAATTAAAAAATAAGTACAGAATTAAATATGTGAAGTTATGAACTAGTCTTTTTTTTAAGGTTATTATTTATCTTTAAAATCTCTTCACTGGTTATTTATTGGAGAAAGATAAATAAAAACAATAATGCTATAATTTAGTTGATTCTGCATTATTGACTAGAAATTGTCCGGAAAATACATGAAAAAGTATACTAAAAAACATAATTAAAACAATTAACAGGACAATGAGGTGATTGCTACACTCAGAAACTGAATATGAAGAAAATGAGAATCTAAAAGTAATTTAGTCAATTACGTTAATGACTAAATAAAACCATTAGAAAATGTCCAGTTTGCTCACCTGAGTGCAGAGGAGGAGGCAGTCCGCTCAGCTCTGGACTCTGCTGCAGGGCGGACAGCAGCCTACAGCTTCACTTCAGTCTGACTAACTTTATTCTTTTTAAAACACGACGCAAGGTCAGCAGGTCCGCTGAAACGGAGTGAATTATTGATGAGAAGATAATGAGTTGAACAAGTTTTAGGCGGAGCGACGTCTGCCCGCCCCGCACAGAAAACATTGGTTCATATGCTCACTTCCGGTGTTGTTTTAGTTTTCAAAATAAAAGCAAATTATAATAGATGAATAAATAATAACATAAATTATATAAATTCTTATTTATTACAATACAAATTATGATTAAATTTTCTAATTAAATTGACTTGTGAAACAGGTAAAGCACGAAGGCTGAATTTGTGTGACTTTTTAAACATCATCGTAGCTAGCTATTAGCCAGTTAGCCTAGCCTAGCTTAGCTTAAAGATTTGCCTTTTAATTGACCAAATATTAAAAAACAGGTATATTTTTAATAAACATTTTTTACAGTGGTTATGTTTTACTATACAAATGAAATAGGACTGTAAATTGAAGAGCCCGATGATACACTTTTATTGGAAGTGGCCTTGATTCGTAGCGGTTTTAGCTAGGAGCTCAAATTTCTCTAAAATGGAAAGAGGCTGCATTTACGTATTTTAGCATTTAGTAACAATTACTTTTTTCGAATATAAACTAGTCAGTACATAATGTAAAAAAAATGTTAACTCATCAACTAAACAGATTACCTCACAATATAAAATATACAAATAATAAAAACCAGCTTATAGGCGCATCAAAATATGGAAATCTTGAAATTAGTTCGTGAAAAGAACCTTTAAAAAAACTTTTGATTTGTTTACATTTTTTCTTAATTTGTTGAACATCAATAGGTAATTTTACAACTTCTAGTCTGTATTTTGGCAGTAATAGTTGATTATAAGTAACACCTGATGTTTGGCTTCTTTAATGGAACAAGAAGATAAGCAGAGAACACAGGAAGGGTGTGGAAGGACTTCACCAACTACAGCCAGCTCTTAGGTTAATAGAGGGATACGATATAAACAAAGTGAGTTTACAGTCAACAGTTCTTTGCACACAAACTTGCTTAGCAGAATAAAATGTACTTCTTCTTTACTCAATTAAAACAAGAGACAATCACCAGACAAGATCTGATTTGATTCATATGGATTTAATGGCCTTTATGACTCCAGATTATTTTCATACACCCCACCAGAGAGACAAAGGTAAAATATTCCAAGAGCCCTTAAAACATAAATCTCTTATCACACAATATCAACTGTGTTTGAACCACTTCTGACATAAAATGTAAACATGAACACACTCTGAACGGAGCGTCTGTCACACACAAACTGTGACCAGCTCTGCTTTTTTATAAACAAACACACATTTATAGAGCTAAAAATGTGGATTTTTGCACTCTCTGGTGACCGCTCGTGGTAATATAATTTTGTAAAACGAATTTCGGTTTCACAGTTGTGCTAAGATGCCAAGCAGAGTTGCTTTCATCCATTAAGAGTTTCCAAAAAAATAAATCTTAATATGTTTTTCTTTTTGTGTAGCATTTAAAAACTCAGACCCTGTGATTTATCAGTCTGACTCACATTTGAAAGCAACGTAAAGTTTTAAACATTACGACTCCTCTGTAATAAGAACCTTTATTACAAATAACTAATACATCAAACCAATATTACCACTAATAATTCAGGTTGTCTTTGCAAGAAACCTGCACCAGTCTGAATAAAGGAACTTTGTTATTTATTCCCATGTTATACTGTTGCAGTGCAACAGTTAGGGGCTGATTACTGATTACTTCCCTCACGTCTTTATTGCACAAATCTGAAGCTCATGAGAGCCTCGCTGACTGCAATTAACTCCTGTTAAAACATTCATTACATTTTCCACACCTCGCATCTCTCTTCTTTTATTATCGCCCGCCGCCGAAAGATGATGTTTTTGCTCGTGTCTGTCTGTTAGCATAATATTCCGTGAACCAATTAATAAACTTGAAGGAATATTGCAGGAAATTATCACTGGATGTGTGCATGAACAAATGATTAACTTTTAGAGTCAACTGGATCCAAGATGGCTGCCACAGCCAACTGCCCTAAAAGCATTTAAAAGCATCAAAATTTGTTGTGCTGATAGCTAAGACTGAGCTACGTTCAGAGAATAATGATTGGATGATTCACAACTGAAAACGTTTTGGAATCAATCCAATTAAAGAAGGCTACACAGCTAATTGACGTTAGCCAAAGCAAAAGATTGCTATAACTCAAGACAGTTTTATTTTGCTAGAGACGGCGGGCGATTTGCATTCCTTCAAAGATAGCTATAACTGTGATCTCCTTGATTCACACGACTGCATTAAATAATTAGTTTTTTCTCTATCTGTAACACTGGATTCAGTCTCTAACATTGTGCAAATCTGTGGCTTTAATTAAACTTCTCCTTTTAGGACAAGGCAACATCAGGAAAGATGTCATTTTAACAAATTTTTTACCAAAAACAGTTAAAAGTGGTACTAACGCAACATTTTTAACTATCTTTTCTCATTTATGTTCAATGTTTTCTTTTTGATTCGAAATCGTGTTTCTGGAGATGCTTCAAGTTTTATCCAGATGCTGATCTTGATGTTTCAAAGTTTGGTAATAACCAAACTAAACTGTCATGTAAACCACCCTCCTTCCTCCAGTGTTTCAGTATCACATTTTTCAAATATTCCTAAAAATATATATATATATATATCTACTTCACAGCTTATTCCTCCCTGATTTGGCCTCCCCTCCCTCTCCCTCTCTCTGATGGGCACAGGACACCAAACACATGAAAAAAAAATTATTCAGGGTTTTTACCCTGCAACAAAATGAATTTGGCACATGATGATCAGCAGACCGACCTCCCCCAGCCTCCCCCCACACACACACACTTTGTCGCAGCGAGCAGAGGCGGGATCACTTGAGTCCCTCGTCTGTCGTCTTGAACATGAGAATGGCGTTGGAGATCTTGAGGGCGGGGCCTAGCTTGATGCTCATGATCTTCACAATGTCAGTCTGAGTGAGCAGCAGCAAAGCCTCCCCGTCAATCATCTGGAGAGAGGAGGAGTGTGAGCAAGGAGTGTGCATCAGCTCGACAAAACCGTGCCGACCCGGTGGTCTCACCTCTTCTTTGAAGAGACGAGCCTGTTCTTCACATCCAATCAGGTTCTGGACAAACATGAAGACCTGCAGCAAAGGCAGGCGATCGTTTGTAAAACTCAAACACATAAAATGAATAAATGAACACGACAGCCAGGTGTAAAGGCTCACTCACCTCTTCCACGCCCCACGCTGCCACCTGGCTGGCGTGAATGCCCTGAACGCCGGGCAGCAGCTTACAGTGCTGCTCCCAGCAGAGAGACAGGGTCCGGTCCGACTGACCGCTTAAAGCTGACATGAACAGAGACGGGTACACGCCCTCTGAGGACAAGTCTGTGGACAAACCGACTGGTTAGGGTGCAGATTATTACCTGGGTAAAATGCAACAGTGTTAAACGTGAACCCTAGGAAAACTCACTTTGGTAGTCCCTCTGCTGGGTCTTTCTGTACTTAGGAGGACGACCAATCCTAATCAGAGGAACACATAGATGAGACCAAATAAACCCTACAGGCTTATGTACACACACACACACACACCTGCCACGGTAATGAGCCTTCTTTGTCCTCTGGCCGAAGAAGAAGTTCCTCTTGCACTCCGAGTCCGACAGCTCGGCCTTCAGCCGGCCCTGGTTCCGCTCTGCCAGCGGGCAGCCCGATATGCAGTGATGGGCAGTGAAACGGCCAGTCACATGACCTGAACCGTCACAGCCTGGAGTCGGACACTTCCTGTTTTCAAAGGTAGAGCACCAAATGAATATCTGCATCCAGTGCACGTCAAAACTCACTATACTGAACATTCTGCTGTTTAAACATTTGCTTAACACTTAGTTTTCATTCATATATTTTCAGAATATCTCCATTATACTTTGTCATGCTTTGTCATGAAGAATAAAGCAACAGGATGTTGGTGCGTTCAGTTCTGACCTGTTGTGGAAGCTGTACTTGTTGGCTCTGGGGTGGCTGATGGGTTTACAGGGAACAGTGGAGGGGTACGTGAGCTGACCCATTGCAGGAGCCTCTCTCACACCTTCATACATGCAGATAAACAGATCAATATTTACATGTGGAGAAATAAACACCCAAACATTAGTGTTCACTTAATCTCAAGCAATAATCTTGTAATATTTGGAGAAAATGAACAGATTTTCTACCAGCAGCAGTTTGACTAGTCACCAGGTTAATTCTGTTGTAAATGCATCTAAACGTTCAGCTCATACAGGAGATGAGTGCTCCGGCTTTTGTTTTTTGTTTTATATAACATTTATACTTTTCAAAATATTTAACTTATTTAAAAATATTTTCCCTACAGATCTATTCAGTCCCTTTAAAAACAGTTCAAAAATTTTGGTCTGTTTTTGTCTTTTGTGTATTTTAGCTAATTCTGTTAGTTTTGGCTTTTAGATACACTTTGCTAATTTAATCTTTTAGCTAAACCTTTTCGCCACTTTTAACATCTAGCAAGTATTTTGATAATTTTAACTAATATCTTTGCTATTTAAGCTTTTAGTTAACCTTATGCTATGTTTAGCTAGCAGTTTTGTTCTTTTTTAGCTTCTATAGTAGCATGGTTGGCATGGTTCAGCTAACAGGTAATAGCAGCAATAATTTGTCATATTTGCTTTTACACTAACTTTGAACTTTGAAAACTGTTAGCGGACCAATTAGCTTCTGCTAAATTAGGTTTTGCCAACTTTAAGTCCGCTAATGGCTAACATCAACAGGTTTGTGTCAGTCCCACCAGTCTTCAGCTTAAAGAAGACAAAGACATGTGGCACAGATTGATTGACAGTTGTCTAGTGCAGTGGTTCCCAATCCTGGTTCTCAAGCACCTCTATCCAGCATGTTTTACTTGTTTTCCTGCTATTCAGCAGGTCTTCAGAAGATTGTTAATCACTCATTCATTCAAACCAGGTGTGTCAAATCAGGGAAACATCTAAAGAAAAAAATCACTGCTTTAAATGTTGACCAACACCTCAAGAGCTGCTCTGTCAATATAATATTGTTTTTTAGTATTTTCTCTGGAAGCCATTGATTCTTTGCCATTTATTTGTAAATAATAAATCAGATAATCAATGATTCTCAACCCTTTTCCTGCATGTTTAGATTTTTCCCTGATTTGACACACCTGGTTTGAATGAATGAGTGATTAACAACCTTCTGAAGACCTTCTGAATAGCAGGGAAACAAGTAAAACATGCTGGATGGAAGTACTTGAGGACCAGGGTTGGAAACCACTGATCTAGTGGGTAGCCATTAGCTGTTAGCTTCCGCTAATTTTTACTTGTTTAGCTGTTTAGCGTTAACTGATAATTAATTTTTTACATGTTTAGTGTAAGCTTCTGCTATATTTTCAGTTTTTTATTAGCTGTTCCCACCATCTGTTCAGTAATCATTTAGCACTCAACATTCAAACTGAATTTCCTCTGCAAAAACTGTCCATAAGTTTTAAAACCTTATATCCAGCCAAAAAGTCTTTTAGATCTTGTTTTGAGACAGATTTACTAAACAAGAACTGATTGTGTCAGAATA
>JAUBOC010000181.1:19540338-19552205 GCA_032275365.1 Anablepsoides cearensis | reverse complement strand
TACTACCCCCCCCCCCCCCCGCATGAGAGGCCACCACCACGGCTTAAAAAATTTCTAGGGGAAACCCTGATTGTTAAGGAAATACTCAACCAAAATCAAATTTCCTTACTTTCTGTGCTATGTATATTTATTAGTAAAATATTAGGCATCAAGAGACAATAGCTAAATAAAGTGTTGTACCTCTAAAATAAAAAAAAGAAAAGTGAGACTATCAAATTCAAAATGTCCTAAATCATATGCAGTAATGTCACTACAAATTTAAAGGCTAACAATGGACACGATGATTACTTTTATATTTACTTTAAAAAAATACCACAAACCAGATTTTTTACAGCCTCATTTTTTATTAGAAGTGTGAAATTCACTGAACAGTGTTGTGTATGGTTTGTCTTCAAAGTATTTGTTTGACAACAAACAAACTGGTGACATGTGGCCAGGCTGGGAAGTTAGCTTTACCCTGTCAGGCCTCATGTGATTTTGTTGGAATAAATCTTACAGCTTTCTTTGTAATGTCAAACTGTGCAGCGAGTACATCTACCACTTTAAATAGTAGTGTAACATGGTGTAGGGTATTTGTTGTATTCAGGGCTTTTCCTTTATTTGGTCTTTTTTTTGTAATCTTGTCTAAGCTTCAAGACCAAAAGCTAGTAGGTGCAGTCTCCTTGCTTATATCAAACAATTTTTATTTAATTTATTTTTAATGGACTTGATCATTTCATACAAAAACAACCAAATTCAGATATGGCTGCATGAAAGTATCTAGATACTGGTACTTCAATCTCTTGTTGTTTTGAGACTGAAGAATTATGGGCATTCATCAAATCTGCCAAACCACCACTGTTAGTTCTAAAATGCTAACAATGCCCAAGCATTACAGATGATGCTCCATGTTGGTTGAACGTTGACTGAAAATAAAAAACATTTAAATAGAAACCAAAGTAAAGAACACAGACGTTGCCTCCACAGGGCAATTAACTGTTTTGACAATGGTCCTCAACTGATCAACTATCTGGCAGAATCACAAGTCTAGAAAACCTCATATATAACTTTAAAAAGAAATGTATACAGTAATAATTCAGCCAGTATTTGACAACTTTGACATGCATTCTGCTCCCAGCCAGACGAGTCTAAGACTAAAGTATTTTTGAGGATTAGGAAAATACATTGTATATAATGAACTGATCGATTATCAGAGCATAAGTCATCCAGTTAATATCAGGTTTTGAAGTTGACTAAATGCAACATGGTGACTAAATGCAACATGGTGTCATTTTTGCAGAAGCAATTTGTGGAAAAGGTAAGTACATCGCACGACTCCACTGTTTATAGAACTACCTTTGTCAGCAAGAACTTTAAGTATTTGTCTTCTGTATGACTTTATCAGTCTCCCACAACGTTGTGAAAAAATGTTGGCTCATGGCGTTTGACAATATTGTTTAGGTGTTTTTAAAGCTTTAAAGGCACAGATTTCAATCAAAATTAAGAGACTGGGCCTTGACGTTAGTTCTTTTATTTTCTTAGCCATTTAGATGTAGAAGTAATGCCTGGGACCCTGGTCTTGCTGCATGGCCCGATATGAAATAGGCTTCAATTGTTGGACAGACATTTGGTCAACTCAAATAATTTTCTGAGCTCTGTGGTTGTAAAATGAGCCCACATCATCAACCCTCTAACACTGTGCTTGACAGTTTGTTTTGATATGCTACGTTGGGCTTCTTACAAATAACGCATTGTAAGTTGTTCTGTTCAAACATATTCCCTTTTAGCTCATCTGTCTAATAATCACTGTTCTAGTAGTTTTTATTTACTTTTAAAAATCTAAAGTTTTGATTACATGTTTTTTTTAGCCTGACTTGTTAAAAGTTTTTTCCAGTTCTTCTGTCATGAACTTTGACATTAATATCATTATTTGCATAGCCACAGTAGAAGTGGTTCAGGACACATTTCAGTGTTGTTCTACTTATATAATAAGTGTACATGTGACAAAAAGGATCTTGAACCTTGACCATTTTACATACTGAGGTTTCTAAAACTTGAGATGCAGCTCTTGGATGTTTTGTTGTTTTATTAAATATAACAAGCTCTGACTTCAATGTGAATTTAACTGGAATGTCCACTGCAGGTGAATTTGGCCAGTCCTTTGATTTCACCTAATAACCTTTTATTTAGAATGATTTGACTCTAAATAGTTTTGAAATAGTTCTATAATTATTTCCATTTTGGTGTGCAACAATTCTTTTAAAGATTTTTGCTTACACCTGTCTTCCACCTAATAAAATGCATGAATTCTGCAGAGCAGCAATCTGGTGAAACATCTACTTTTTAAACAAAGAATGCAAAATGTATCCTAAATGTACGAAACCTTATTTTTAAGTTGTTTCCAAGATGCATCATGTATTTAAAGTTTAGTTTTTTTACATACAAACTGGTGCATCAATTTGGCAGAATTTAATTATGTCTGAAAGTCACAAACTCCCTTATGAGGGTTTAATCACAGGCCATACCTGCGGTCTACCTTCTGTTGATCAAAAAGGTTTTATCAGGTCACACAAATAAAGTGAAACAATTTGTTGACAGGGACCAAAATGTCATTAAGATTTGAAATGGCCTTGTTAAACCAGTAAAATAACTACTTTAATCCAGGAGCACAATAGAAAGAGTTATCTCAAAATAGTTCAGGCAAAATTCCATCAAGGTTGATCATATCTAAAATTAGTGTAAATGAATGTTAGTTTAATTTTTATAGAATTTTGCCAAGAAATAATCTAACTTTTGTCCCTGCAGCTGGTTAATAATGTCACTCATAAATTAACTTTTCGCAAATTACTTCAAAAGCCTTTCTGCATATAAAGGCTGCAGGTTTTACAACCAATACATCAGATAATAAAAAAGGAACTGCCTTTAAAAGCACATCATTGTTTTCGTTTTATGTGGGTCTTGTCCTGCTTTCCAAAAGCCAACACAACTTCCTCCCTAAAAAAAAAAAAAACAATATCTGGCTTGTCAAACACTGACTGTGCATTTTCTCAACAACATCTACAGTTAAATATTATGATTTTTCACAAACACAAACATGGTCTCTGTAATGTGTGATAATCCTGTGAAGACATACAAGGAGAAAAACAGAGAAGAGCTTTTCAAGGAAAGTTAGACACACTTATTTGTCTGTTATGTAATGTCAGAAACTCAGCCCATCTCCGGTTCACTCACACATTCAACTACATACTGAACCTTTCAAGTTAGCTGTGCATTATTCTTTCCAGCTATGTTGCATCTGGACTAAACCACTATGAATTATCAGATGTTTTATAATTGCTGTTGAGCATTTCTGCATTCTGCTGCTGATTTTGTGCATAAATTAAGTATAAAAAAAGGCAGCTTGATTAATGCCAATAGTTGATTTATTTTTCTTAAAATATGTTTAGGTCTACATCATTGACAGCTGCAGACTTTTAATCTGACAGCAACATGCTGGAAACCAAGCACAGGCAAGGCTGCCTTGCTTTTCAGCCTTATGCAATGACAGTCACACTGTTGACAATGTTTCCCAAAACAACATCCCAGAAGGTTATGTAGAGAGAGGAAGCAGTCTCAACTGTGCAAAACTGAGAGGCCTTCACTTTAAAACACCAGGAAAAGAAAAGAGAGAGAAATAAATGAACCAAACTCACCTAGAAGTAGTAGTCTGTGTGTTGCTCTGTAGATCTGTTTGTCTTTTTGGAGCTGCTTCTCTATCTTTTTGTTTGCTTCTCTTTGCGCCTTCTCCTCATTTCTCTGGTCTTCAGTCTTGCTATTGCCCAAACAACCCATCTTTCCAAAAAAGAAACAAAAAAAAAAAAAAGAAACAAAAAAATGGGGATCCTTGGGAGGGGGAGGAAGGAGTAGTAGTGCAATAGAGAGGGAGGAGGGGATGGATTTGTAGGAACAAAAATAAATGAAACTAACTATTCCCCTCGTTTCACTCTCAGATGTGATAGCAGGGTTACACACGTACAGTTTTCAATGTTCTTGGGCTGGTTCAAAAAGAACAAAAAAAATGTCCGTGGTTCAGCTCTGTGTAAAAAATTATGTCCGTATTTTGCTGTCAGAAAAAAAAAACGGGGCAGGATACACGGACGGAGGCCGCCTTCTCAGTTTGCGGATTCGTACTTGGGGTTTTTTCTCGCTCTCCTCCTTCGAATGCAGTTTAGTGTTTGCTTAGCTGTATTCAAACCCTTTCCCCGTCAAGTGGGTTGAGATTTGTAATCCAAAAGCGGGATTTCACCTCAAACGGAGGCAGCAGAAGCAGCCTAACTCGCATCTCCAAAAAAAGCCGGGGACTCGCGTCTCACTGCTGCCCGTGACAAGGAGCTGAACTCGGCCTGTCCGTAAGGCTCGCCCGGGCTGTGGCGCGGCTCGTCTCCACGTCGCCTTTCTTAACAAACATGTCCACAAGTGTATATGTGTACTCTTTAGCTATTTCAAATTCTTCTCCCCCGACGGCTGTCTATGTCGGGAACCCAGCAGCAGGAAGAGAAATATTTACACCCGAACGAGCTACATGTGTGATATTCTTCTTCCTTCCGTCGTCATCCAGCCGCTTTCAGTTCGCTACATCCAAGACAGCTCTACTCGCTGCTGGGTGCTCTTTCTCAACTCCAAGACGATCCAAATATCTCACTATTTGCTCTCTTGTTTGTGATGGCTGTTCCTTGCTGATTTTTTCCTCCAAAAGGGCCTCCTTCTGCCTCTCTGCCCCTCGCTTTTGTTGCAGAAATGTTATCAGCCCCTCACATCACCACAAAGCCTCCAAAAAACTGCGCACCGACAACCTTTGCTTTTTAAAAATACATGTAGTCCGAAATGGGCTCCGGCAAATCCCTCCACGAGAGGACAATCAATTTTTCAAAAAGCCTAAAGAAAAGAAAAAGAAAACGTGACCAAGATGTCAGAATCCCTCGAAATGTATCCACGTTTCTCTTGCAGGTGAAAAATCAACCCCCGCTGTCACAGACTCGGTTTTTCACAGCCTAAATACACGGCCTATAAATGTTTACACACCTATACACACAAACATACATTTACACATATCTACCTTCCAATACTATGTGGGTAAACACGCCACAGGCTTGACACTACATGTGCATTTTACATTCAGAAAAAATAGGACGCGGGGTTGTTGTAGCAGCACATTCCCACCGTGAAGGCCGCTCCTCTCCGGGCCGCCGCTCGACGAAGGTGAACGACAGCCAAAAGATTTAAAAAATATAAATAAAACGATTCTTCGAGGATTTTGTTTTTCTCCTTTTTTCTTCCTCTGTCGCGTTCTCTCCTTCCGAGAATAGTAGGCTACATTGAGGAGATAGACAGCGCTGAAGAGACACGGGGTGGGGCCACACAGCGCTCATTGAACCCTGGGAAGGAAGGACCGAGGAGAGGAGAGGCCGCTGCGCTGCGTCACGTGACCGCCATGCGTAACTGCGTCACGGCGTGCGGAAAGCGGCGCCATGTTCAAGGAAAAGCCAGCAGAAAACCAATGTAAGAGTTTTAATTAAAATATATCACATAATATATTCAGTTTAACAAGTTCTTTAAAAAAAAACAAAAATATTGTTTTTTTCTGCATATTTAATGTTGTTTTAGCCATAAAACGTCCAGCTCACTCAAGAGATGAGTGAGTACTGTCTGTATTTGTAACTTAATTAAAAAATATATATATTTTACTTTAATTTGCTAATCTTTTCTACCTAAAAAATGTAGATGACTACAATTTTTAAATCACTGTTCTCTTTAAAATCTGCTTTAGCATACTTGCCTGCTTGTATCTTTTTATGCAAATAGTTTTAGGTAACATCGTATTACTTTCAGTTTCAGCTAGCATTCTGATATTTTTGGCAAACATTTTCTGTCTTTTATCAAACTTTTTTTTTAGTAACCCTTTTAACAATGCAGCTATTAGCTATCCTGTTGGTACTTTTGCTATCTCTTTGACCCTTTTAGCTTCTAGCTAGCATTTTGCTACTTTTAGCTTTGTATTTATTTATTCAGTTTTAGCTTGCCTATTATGTTTTTAGCATTTAGCTAATCTTTTGCCTCTTTTACCTTCTAGTTAGCCTTTTGTAGACTTAGTTTTAAGATAGCCTTTTGGTACTTTTGTCATCCTGTTTTTTGCTTTTACACACATTGTTTCTCATGAACTCACAAGAATTCATGATCTCCAACAAGGTTTTACAAACAAAATTGACTGGAAAGGAAAGACTACATCACTTTTATTGTTGTTGAGTCTGTTTGTCACTAGATGGCAGCAGTTTTTTAATTCTGACATACTCAGACTTCAGCCCTTTGTTAACACATTATCTTTAATTCCTGCACACTTTTACCCTATTTGTATATATATGTATAACAGAAATAATATTGCCACAGCTAATTGACTAGGAAAATGTATTTACCTCAATGAATTTTACAGATGTTGGACTAAAAGTTGGTGTGATAGCTGAGAGTCATTCAAAACACATTCTCTAATTCTAACAGATTGCACAATATATCATAATATTTCATGAGATTGCGCATGGCGTTTTTTTTGAAAGGTTTGAGTCATAACAAATGCTAGGCTTTTAATTTGTTTTTTATTTTTTGTTCTAATTATACTGACATAAACCTCAGCATTTAATAAACTGCTAAATGAGTCTTAAAGAGTCTGAGATATCATGCTCTTGAGATTTTTGCACTTCCTTTGAGCGCAGTGCAATCTCACTTGAAGGAACTACTTGAGACGTCTCCTCCTGGGAAACTTGATGAAGGTCTTAAAAGTTTTCCGCTCGTCAATATTCTTCTTTATTGTGGGAAGATATAGCCTCTGATTGTTTGAAATTACTTTATAACATTTCCCAGACCAATGAGCAACAGCAGCTGGTTCTATAAGTTCACTCTTCATGTTTTTGCCTCCTTTTAGTTATTGTATAAAAAATGCAGCAAAATGTGAGAATCGCTGTTAAATAGGTGCTTCTTCTTATTGATGCTTAGTTAATTAGAATCCATTTACACAAAATGACTAATAATCTATATGATCAGTTTAAAATGTATTTTAATGATCAAACTATTACAGTAGTAGTTTTATAAGTGAATTCTTTACTTCTCTGTTTTCCAGGGTGGCACAGAGGTTAGAGCTGCTTCCTCATAGTGAAAAGGTTGGGGACCTTTCTGGGTGGAGTTTGCACGTTCGGCTCTTGCACACGTAAGTTTTCTCCTGGTGCTCTAGTTTCCTCTCACAGTAAAAAACAAAACAAAACACACATATCAGGTTTGGTTCATTGGTAACTATTAATTGTCTCTAGGTGTGGATGAGAGTGAGACTGGTTGTTTATCTCTGTGATGGACTGGAGAGTCCACTGGATAGTTACCAGCTGTCTGCCACCCAGAAAGAAGAAGCAAATAAAGAGAATGGATGAATGGGTAAATGCTGTTTTTTTTTATAATGCATTACATACAAATACATCAGCTCAAAAGCAGTTGTTCCAATAAATTTGATTAGTTTGTTTTGTTGATCATAAAAAAGGAAAAAAAAAAAAAAAACACTGCATTTCTTAAAATCTGCCTCTTACATTTGGAAGTAAATTTATGTTATTGACTGTCTCAGTCTTTGCTGTGATTATTTTGCTGTAATCACACCGGTGCTTTAATGGCCTTGCAGCCATGAATATTAGATACGCTTCCCTTCAGTGAAAATATGATGAGCCAGCCAGAGGTGGCTATAAGGAAACAAACAGTGGTGTGTGAGGATCTGTCTGGGATTCAGAAATAAAACAAACACTCGTAAAAAAGAAAAGAAAAGAAAACTCCCATCAGTTTCAAAAAAAAATGTTACTTTCTATATAATCCACCACTGAAGACAGATGCAGACGTAGAAACTCACGCTACTGCCATAAAGGTTGTAATGCACATAAAAAGGTTCCTTTAGTGCTTTTTTATTTATTTATTTTTTTCATGGCGGAAGCAGGTTTTTCAGTCAAGTAATGAAAGCGGCTGCTCCTGTGTGAGATTAGCTGCAATAAGAGAGTTACAGTGCATTATTTCAGAGACAGAAAGAGGTGAGGGAGGGAGTGGAGGGTGTGACAGAGACACAAGCAAAGAGCAAAGGCAATCATCATCCACTCACAGTTTAAAATCAAGGTTTTCCTCTTTCTGCTCTGACTTTCATCACAGCGCTGTTTCTTCTTACTGTTTGAGCCTGATAGACTTTTTTATTATTATTATTTATTGCTCTATTAGAGGATGTTTTGACTGGGGTTGCTGTTAATCTCCTGCTGATGAAATGTGTGAGGAGGCTGGAATTTCTGTCCACATTTCAAAGACGTTTATCTGACGAGCTGCGAGTGTCTCTGACACCCGGGAAGCGCCATGGCAGGGGATCTTGTAGTCGGAATACTCTACAACTTATTGCTACCAGTGCTCCTGCTGACAGGTGAGTTAAAGTCTGTTTAATAGTTTCAAACTTAGCTTGGTGTAGATGAGAGGTGTTGTGTTCAGGAGCTGCTTTAGATCTTGTGTCAAAGTCAATCTTCCGGAAAAGCTCATTTATAAAACATTCACAACAACTAACCCGATCAATATGATCTTTAATAAATCAAGATTTCTGCCGTTTCAGTCAGGAGGAATTCTGCTTCACAGAACTGAGGAAATGCTAAGACTAGACTTTATTATCATTTATACAAAATGGCTTTCAATTAGGATGACTCACAGCTTGTATGAACCAGTCATGTGTAAGAAAGAGGAAAACAAACCATACTGACTGCAGACGAACTATAAATCTATTTGAGTGTGATTTCAGCAGCAGCTTTAGCCCTGACACTATGGACTACAGGACTTTATGTAAGGTGATGCTAAAGCAAGGTTTAACAAACTCACATTGTACAACTTTAGTCGTAGTTGGTGACAATCTTTTGTTATAAATGAGGCATTTTTTACTTTGTAAATACAGCTTCAGAATAATCATGCAATCAATTGGTAGTTACACATTACACCATATCACCAACATGACAAATATTCAGTTATTTTCTTTGACAATCTAATAATTTAACAAGGTTCCAAAACTGTCAAAATATTGACTATTTAATAATATAAATAAAAAAGGGTCATGGATATGGATATTCTCCATTAATTTTTTTTTACATTTGTTTGATTTAGATGTTTCACTGCTCATTTAAGAAACCTTTAGGAACACTAAGTACAACACAAACCTATGTTTAGTTTAGTTTTATTTTAATTCAAACCAGAAGTGATTAGAATAAAAAAAAGAAATTGTATTTTACACAACTCATAGGGTCAAAAATACCCTAATTAAAAATAAAATGAGGTTAATTGATTAGGAGACTTCTGACAAAATTTCTTGTTTGTTTCTTTGTTTGTTTTTGCCTCTTCTGCACATCAGCTTCTTCATTCCGCTACAATGGCCTCTCTGTGGTGTACTTTGTGTTCTTGCTCACGCTGCCATTGCTGCCAAACCCAAGCGTGGTTACCCTGAAAGGTGAGAGGAGCTCCACAAACTCATGACCTTAATGTGATTTCATGTGTCATTGGTTGACTTTAAAAAAGGCTTAAAGACTTTTCTTTTTAAGTAAGCCTATTCTTCCTCTGCACTATATTTAACAGGGTTTAAAAGTTGACCTTTAGCTGTTATTTTTAGTGTATTTTTGTTGTTCCTTTGTTTGATTTGACTATTTTTATTTACCGTGATTTGCTATTTTGTAGCAATTTGAGAGTTTTGCTAATGAAAAGTGATTTACAAATTAAATTTATTATTATTGTTATCATTATTATTATTATTATTTTATTATTATTATTAATAATAAGAATATATTATTAATAGTGTGTTAGCTCTGAACCATCTGCTGATTCTAGCCGAGTTGATGCAAATCTGTTCTAGTTTCACTTGTTTATATCTCTGTTCAAAAATTGCTGTGTTAAAACAGATGAACACATTACAACTAATTCTTTCACAAGGAATAATGCTAATTTTCTATACAGCGACCAAGCCAAAACATTCCTCGAAGAACTGCCTTTTCGTGCAAGTTTTAAATAAAGATTATCTTAAATTGAGAAATGACAGAGCTATAGTCATTTTAGTCAAGTCTTATCAGTATATCAGTATCAGTAAAACAGTAAATATCAGTAAAACAATCCCATTAATATTTCACGCTGCACGATCTGTCAGCACTCAAACTATGTGTGGTGAATGATTCTCAGGTACCACCACAACAAATTTTAGCTCAATATCTGTAAAACTGACAAAGTTTGGCTCTTTTTGATTTGCTGTGGCGGCCATCTTGCATTGGATAAACTTTAAAAGTTAATATACAGCCAGTGATAACTGATAGTTTCATTAAAATCCATTTAGGGAACTTATTTTGCTAACAGTACAAAAACACACAGGCAGGCAAAAACCTTATTATCAGCTGTGTTGTATTGTGTACCTCAATATGATCAACTTTTATTTGTTTAATCAGGATTGTTTTTTATTATTGAATTGTTGTTGTGAAGCACATTTATCAACGTGCGATTGTTTGAGCGCCCTCTTAGCACTGACCACTCCAGGTTGATGAATTAAGGCATCGGTGCCCCTCCCTCAAAGTACTTTGTAAAGGGGAAATGGTTGGAATGACCAAATCAATTATGCATAGCCTTGTAATTACAGCAAGGAATTAAAAGATGTGATGTCAGCAATCTTCTTTAACTGCCGTCATTTCTCCTCCGCCTGATGTTGGCCTTTCTTCTTCATAGATCCCCAGTTATACCTCTACCCCCCACCCCACACACACACACACCTTCCTACCCTTCCTCCAATTTGCTCCTCTTTGGACTAAAGTGATGAAGTGCATGTTCATTTAGTGTGTGCGCAAAGTGTTTTATTTGTGCAGCCACCTTCCCTTTTAGGAGCCCGTGTGTGCGTGTGCACGTGTGTGAATATGTAAGCAGAGAGGTTTAAGTGAAACGATGCTTTTAGTAAAAACGGTGAACATCAACAGCACATTTGCTGCCTCAGCTACAGTTGAGCCACATCAGCTATTATCACTTCGCATCTCCAACGTTTTGATTACAAGAGTGAAACTCGAAACTAACATCACAGAAGGCTTGGTTTCTTTTGAATTTTCAACACAATTTTTTAAACAATCCGCTCATTTTTAAGATGTTTTTTTAAAGAAATTAAAGCCTTTAAACCATTTGTTTGACTGACCCAAACATTTAGGGATCAATAACTGGCTTTGAGTAGTTATTGTGTTTTAAGGTGGGGGTTTTTTTGTGTGACTGGAGCTGGGTGAGCTGATTTTTTTTTGTTTATCAGAGATTATAAAAGTCTAAAATACATTTAAATCAGCAGAAAATAAAAAAATTCAAACAGTAAATGCTTGTTGTACAGCAAGTTCCCCACATTTTCAAACATATTTCCTGTATATTCGAACATAAAAACCTAAACTACTGAAAGGTTTAACAAGTGCTACAGCTCATCATATTCATATTCCAGTTCATGTGTAATGTGTTGTGAGGTAATGTGCAGAACAAGTTTCTAGTTTTGTTTAATTTTTGCTGCTCTCTGAAGGTAAAACAGGTCAGTTCCTGCGTCTGATCGTCTACATGAGCCTCATCTTTCTGACCCTGCAGTGTTTCATGCAGATCCCCTTCGCCTACATCTCCCCACATGGTAAAAAACAACTTGCTACATTTCTCCACATATCGTTTTTTTATTTAAAACTTAATAGTAGGGTTTAGGTCTCCTTGAGTAAGATCAAAAAACCAAGATAAACTGAAAAAACCATTGTGATGACTATGATCCTCTTTTATATATAGTTTATATGTAGTCAAATTTTTCTGCTGCCTTTCATTTCATTTTATTT
>JAUBOC010000181.1:19516519-19527135 GCA_032275365.1 Anablepsoides cearensis | reverse complement strand
TTCACATGCAGACATTCCCTTTTTACATCACTTCCTGTTTCTTCACATGCAAATATCTCAACAATCGTTCAACTCAGGGACGTGAAATTTGTTTTGCAAAATGTTATCATTGTTATCTTTCAAAAAATGCATTTATGTTTATTACAAAAATTTGATGTCACAGGCACTTTAAAAACTATTTTTTAGTAGTTTGCTAAATTATTTGGAATTTAAAATACTGGTTGAATAGTTTTCACTGGAGTGATTTAGTCATTTTATTGTTAAAATATACACTCAAAATAACAGATTGTTGGATTTACTTAACCTAGTTATGTCAACAATTTCCACTAAACTAACTGAACTGAGTAAATCTAAAGCAACTTGCACAATTACATTGAAATAAATTGTGAAAGTTACGTTAGACTTACTCAACTGAATTCGGTGAAAATTGTTGACTTGGTTAAGTAAATCCAGTAATCTGATTTTTAAATGTATTTGATTTGATTTTTTGTCTCTCAGCGGCGCCGGACGATGAGTGTGAGCTGCCGGAAGGTGAAGCCGGCATCGTCTGGGATGCGATCTGTTTCACCGTCCTGCTGGCACAGAGGAGGGTCTTCCTGAGCTACTATTTCCTCTACGTGGTGTCTGACCTCAAGTCCTCAAAGATTTTAGCCTCAAGGTCGGTTTTACAAGCTTTTAGAGCAACATTTAAAACCTTATACGCTGTCAGATAGCTTGAAACTATTTGCTGAGTGCGTTAATCTTAGAATAATTATAGTTCTGTATAGTGAAACTCTGTAAAGTGAACAGAATTTAAATATTGTAAAATATAAAACTTTCTTTAATCAAGGCATTGTATATAAAGTGTTTATTTAAGAGTGGTTTTGTAATATTGACTTTTTTATGTTAAAATATGGTTCTAATATTTATATTTTTATTATATGAATGTTTAAAACAGCATAAATAATTAAATTGCACAAATATTATAGAAATTAGACAAAACTAAACAGGAAAAAAGTGAGAATGTGCTGAATGATTCATACAGCCAGTATTGGCCACAGCTAACTAAAAAGTTATCTTCACTAACTCATAATCTGCTAAATAAAAATATAGCTTTGCTAATGCTAAACAAGCATAAATTAGCTGAAGCTAACACTAGCAGCTAATTGCTAACTGCTAAAAGGATCGTCTCTCAATCTGTCCTCATCTCCTTGGAGCTGAAGACTGGTGAGGCACAAACCTGCTGTTGTTTGTTAGTTAACCATTAGCTGATGTAAAGTTGGTGAAACCTAACCTAATTGGTCGGCTAAACATAAAATTAGTTCCCATAAACGCTGCTCCACACAACTTATTACTTTCACTGCCTCTCGCTCTCTCTAAGGGGGGCTGAGCTGTTTGAGGCCAAAGTGAAGAAGCAGATAGCAGCCAGACTGGAGTTGGAGAAGAAATCAGTCGAGACGCTGAAGAGACAGTAAGACCATACAGTAAAACAGTGATTTAATCAATTAATGGAACCAGTTTGTAGTGGCGATCAGCACATTTTCCATCTTTCTATCTCCCTTTTATCCACTCCGAGAAGAGTAAACAGTATTTAATCCACCTTTCCATTCTCTTCATGTAGGATGGAGAAGATAAAATCTAAGCAGAGGAGTCCTCAGACGGCTTCAGACAAAGCAGAACTTCCTGCGGTTCAGGCACCACTGGGTAACTCAGGATTTACGTCTCTAATGTTGGCCAGCCAAAAATGAGTTTAAAAAAAACTGTGCATTATACCACGGGTTAGGTTTTGTTTCTGCTAATTATTTAGTATATTCACTCAGAAAAAGAAGTCATCAACAAAACATGGAGAAACTGTTGTTTTTCAGACGAGGAAGATGCTGAGGAAAAGGCAAAGAGAGATGCAGGAAAGTGGTGGAAGCCTTGGGTCTCTCAGCCCGGAGGTGAGCAGCAACATTTCGTTTCACTTAGATTGGTCCGGTTGTTCAGGAGATATTTTGCTAACATGACAGACAAGGTAAGGGCCATGCCAACAATGTTGCAATTTTAAATTGACTAAATCAGAATATCTGGCCATCTTGAATTAATTAATAATTAGTTGTAGGTGTACATTTAATGATTACTGTCCGAAAGTTGGTTCAAATAAGAAAACATGATCACCTTCAGCAATCAGTGTTTTCCTGTTTTCTCTGCCCATGAGCGTTTTTTTTTTTGTTTGTTTGTTTGTGAGATGTTTTGACCTTGCTTTTTAACACAGTGGAAAACAACTGTGGCTACCACCTGTTTGAGAGTGACAGTGAGGAGGAGGAAGAGGAGGTTACAGAGAAGAAAGAGGAAGAACAACCACCAAAGAAGCAATCAGCCTTTCAGGTTAGATGGAGACTAAAACTGGAGACAAACAGCAAAAGATTTTACATTATTTTTTTTTTTGTTTGTTTGTTTCAGCCTCATACAAACTTTTCCCTGAAAGCACAGATGACTGTAACTGTTTCTGGGTGTTTCAGTTGGCCTACAACGCCTGGGTCACCAGCTCAAAAACTGCTCTGAAGGACCTGAAGAAAGAGAAGAAAACCTTTAAGAAAGAGGAGAAGAAACGGGCAAAAAGAGAGCTGCAGAAGCAGCAGGGTGAGAAACAGAGTCAGTGTAATCTGAGCTAGGTTTCAAAAGCTGACGAAGTTATAAAAACTGTAATGTCTTTTATTTTAGGCATTGAAAGAACAGATTCAAGTGAAGACGAACTGGAAGAAAGTGTTGTGGAGGAAGTGGGAGAGGAGGAAAGAGGTAAAAAAAAACAGTCAAGTGAAAAAAGATATGTTGAACGATCTAAATGTGTTGTTGAAATTTAAAACATGCAGGGAAAACCTTCATAATAACTGATATGTTTGCACAGATTCATTTAATCTGTTCTTGCAGAAAACATCCTGCAGCGTATCTTCAGCACGATCAAGTTCAGCTGGGTGTTTCTTCAGTCTCTTCTGGACGACATGACCGAAGGGCTGAACTCCTTCTGCAAAGACAGCCTGGACATTTCCAAAGTGCTGCGGTTCGAGCGAGCGTTACTCAACCAGCAGCAAAAAAAGGTGCAAATTAGAAAAGTAATCAGTTAGCTACCTCTGATGATCTCTTGTCTGGACCTCGCTTTCTTTTCTCTCACGTTTCAGGGTAAAGAGGTGAGTCAGGAGAGCGTGAAGCAGTTCTATGAGACCTGGATCTCCCGTCAGAATACACTGTCATCTCAGGAGGGGTTAGATACCCTGCCTCCCCCCCTCACCCCGCCCGACGCCCCCGCCTCACGACACGTCTACGGCAGGCTGAAGAGCCAAACCTCCAAAATGTCCTGGGGCAGCAGCTTTTCCAGGTAAACCGCTGCAGGATAAAGTGAATCACATTTGTTTCTACCTTAGTTCAAACATACACCGAGACTATTTTAAGAGCCTGAATTCACATCTACTTCCTGTTTCACCTGCTCACCTGCAGCTGCATGACAGACGAGACGCTGCTGGTCTCCAGGCAGCCGACGCAGGAGGAGCTGGACGACACTCCAGACGAATCACCTGCTGCTTCCCAGCTTCGACGACGACTCCTGAAAGAAGCCAACGTCGACCTGACCTCCTTCGAGGTTGATTACCTTCCACAGAGGTGAAGGAATGAGGACTTGTTACAGTCCATTGTCACAGAGTCTTAACCTATAATATAACTTTTTTTTTATTAATATTCTGAAGAATATTAGCATCTGTTTTGCTGTCTTCTCACTTTTTAATCTGGACTAATTAAATTTTTTACTTCATGCTGAAATTTTCAGAATCTCTGGCTTGCTTTATGAGTTTTTAAAGTCACGTTTTATGCTTTTTACAATGAAAAAGACTGAACCATCTCTCATAAAATGCTATCTTTTTTGTGTCAAAGCTATGAAGATGTCACCGCTCAAAAAGAAGACACTGAGCATGAGGTAGATGGTAAACAGGAAGAAGATGTTGAACAGGAGGAAGATGCTAAATATGAGGAAGGGCCTGACCAGGATGTTGACCATGAAGTAGACCTTGAAAAGGAGGACAATGTTGAAAAGGAGGAAGATGTTGAAAAGGAGGAAGATGTTGACCAGGAGGAAGATGTTGAAAAGGAGGAAGATGTTGACCAGGAGGAAGATGTTGACCAGGAGGAAGATGTTGAACAGGAGGAAGATGTTGAACAGGAGGAAGATGTTAAAAGGGATCTAGAGGATGAGAGAAAATCTGAGCAGTACGAAAAGGAAGCAGTCACAGTCGACCATCATGAGGATCCAGAGTTTAAAGCATCTGAGCTGGATGAAGAGTTCCAGCGAAGTGAAGAGGATGAAGAGTCCAAACATGCAGAATGTTTCTCACCGGATCACCAGGAGAGCGATGGAGAGAAGAGTCTGATCCTCCCAGAGTCTCCCAGACCTCTGAGTCAGGAAACAAGAAACCTGACAGCCAGCGAGCTGCTGCTCAACAAGTGAGTCTCACACTGAATACCTGAAAACTAAACTGGAGAAAACTGCAGAATCTGTGTAAATGAATGCTGAGCGCTGAATGACTCGTAATAAAGAAACTGAAGCAGATTTTAAGATAAAACAAGAACAAAATTTAAATGTTTAAAACTGTAGCTAAAAGCTTGAATTATTAAAACTGCATTGAAAAGCTAAATTTAGTAAAGCTAAAAAGCTAAATTTAGTACATTTGTGGCAAAAAGCTTATGTTAGCAAAACAGTCTGAAAGCTAAAAAATAGCAAAACTGTCGCTAACATATAAAATGAGCTAATTCATAAATTAAAACATGAATTTGCTAAACTACCTGAAAGATAAAATCAATCAAATCCTACTCAAAAGCTAAATTTAACAAAAAAACATTCCTCAAAGTAAAAAATAAGAATTATATAGCTAAAGGGTAAATGTAGCATAATCATACGTAAAAGCTAACATTAGCCTAATGGTAGCTAAAAGGAGAGGAAGAGGACAAAAACAAAAATGTAGATTTTAAGGAACAACATTTTTGAATGAAAGGAATAGATCCTATTTGATTTATTTTGAGGAGTAAAAATATAATACTAAATCAATAAATACTTTGTAAAATAAAATTTAATAATTCAAATAGCATAAAAGTTATAAATACATCATAGCACAGTATTTTTTATCAAGTTTGATATGTTTAAAACTGACTCAGCTCTCACACAATAAGAGCTTTTTTAAACCCTTTGTCTGTGCATTTTGTTTTGTTACATCATATTTAAAAGTCTTGTTTTGTTTGGGGCAAGACTCTGAACCCTCTCTGCCTCCGTGTGTCTCATCAGTGTATGAATGTGATTTAAGAGCTGATTAATGTACATAAAATGATAAATGAGCTTTGTAGGGAGACTCAGAGTGCTGCTGTGTGAATGAGGACAGACTGTATCCTGCTTGGATAGAATGGTCCTTTATAAGTACAATCTATTTATTTCCTCCTCATTCTACAGCATGTTTGTGAGTGACGAGATCTCAGAGTCCGATAAGTTTTACGTCACGCTGCCGAGGCCCCTGAAGCTGCTCTTTGCCCTCTACAACATGATGGTGTCCAAGTCTGAGATGTTGTGTTACTTTGTCATCATCCTGAACCACATCGTGTCGGCTTCCTTCCTCTCCCTCATCCTGCCCATCCTGATATTCCTCTGGGCCATGCTGTCCGTGCCGCGGCCCACCAAACGCTTCTGGATGACCGCCATCATCTACACTGAGGTAGGTTATGAGTGTCAGAGAAGATCCGCGGTAATATTTTAAAATGAACCAGTGTTGTTGTGATAATTATCCAGTATTTCTTCTCTTTTTGTCTCAGCTGACTGTTGTAGTGAAGTACTTTTTCCAGTTTGGTTTCTTTCCTTGGACCACCTCTGCTTACCGAGGCATCAACGCCGACCGGCCCTTTGCTCTGCCCAACATCATCGGAGTGGAGAAGAAAGATGGCTACGTCCTCTTCGATCTCATTCAGCTGCTTGCTCTTTTCTTCCACCGATCCATTCTGAAGGTAAAATCACTCAATTGCCAACGTAGCTAATTGTGTTTCCTCAAACCAATTTGGACCTCTGACTCCGCAGTGCCACGGGCTGTGGGACAACAAGGAGGTCGAGATGCCTGATTTCTTCAAGAAGTTGAAGAAAAAAGTGGACAAGAAGAAGATGACCGGGGCCGATAAGGCGGGCAGCAAAGAACAACCGTCACGCCGACTGAAGTTCCTCCCCTTCCAGGCCTCCACCACCTCCTTATTCTGCAGACAGAAACGAAACGACTCTTCAGAATCTGATGGTGAGGTATATCATCTGGAGTTATTACCCTGCCACGGCAAGGGATTAGTTATTTAATATATTCTTTTACATATATATTTTCTTTTTTTATTTTAATGGAGAGGTGAAGCCGAAGAAGCAGCACAGCAAGAAAAAGAGACGGCAGCGACACGCGACTCCGCTGACGAGGAAGCAGAGGATCAGACAGCAGATCAGAGAGAGGATGCTGCAAATCAAAGCTACCATTATAGAAGTGTGGGTTGTTTTACTGCAGCATTACAGTAATCATAGAGTTGTGTTAAGTTTTTTGTTTCCAACTATTTTAATCTAAGGTCAAACATTCTTTGAAGAAATGCAGATCACCATCTCAATCTGCTGGTGCCTAAATGATATGTTGAGGTGATTTTCAGCCACTAGCTTCTCCATTTTTAGCTCAATATCTGTAAAAATGTCTGCATTATAGCCATTTTATGTGATGGCTAAGGTTGATTAGCTTATCCAACCACCTTGAATCGAGCGCTCAGCGTGATCCGTGTTTTTGTCTGTCCTCCTGCAGAGCGCTTCACATCTATCTGCCCATAAAACAGTTTTTTTACGACATAATCCACCCAGATTACAGCCCCGTGTGCGACGTCTACGCTCTCATGTTTCTCGTTGATGTGGTCAACTTCATCGTTACCATATATGGATACTGGGCTTTCGGGGTAAGACTGTGTTATTACATTATTACAACCACAATAAGCTGATTGTTGTTATTTAGAATGTGGAACAATGAGGCTGGTTTCGGTCTTTTTGTAGAAATACTCTGCAGCAGCGGACATCTCAGAGTCTCTGTCAGAAGACCAGGTCCCAGAGGCCTTTCTGGTCATGCTGCTCATGCAGTTTGGCACCATGATCGTTGACCGCGCTCTCTATCTGCAGAAGTCTCTGCTAGGAAAGTGTGTTTTCCAGGTTGTGTTGGTGTTTGGCATTCACTTTTGGATGTTCTTCATTCTCCCCGGAGTCACCGAGAGGTCAGAGTACCTCAATTCATTTTTATGATTTGACTTTAAAAAAAGAGGACTTTCTTTTTAATCAAGCCTATTCTGCCTCTGCAAGATTTATCACTGAATTTAATACTTTTAAAAGAATTTAGGAGGTTTTTTTTTGTTGGTATTTTTATTGTTCCTAATTTTATATCTTTTATCTTCCGTCACTTGTAGCACTTTGAGATTTAACTAATGAAAAGTGCGTTACAAATTAAATTTGTTATTATTTTTATTATTATTATTATTGTTATTATTATTATTATGATAATTTCTATGAACCTGAATCTGTAGTTTGTCTTTTTGTAAATTATAATCAGTAGATTTATTGTAAACCAAAAATCTTATTGTGGAATGCTGATGCTGATCCAACATTTTCATGACCTCTTAGCTGTTTTTTTACAATCTAGCCACTTTTGCACTTTATGCTATTTTAGCTTTTTATAATATATCAAACCTATTTGCTCATCCAGGAGATGGGTGTTGTTGACTTTTCATTTTTGTAACTTTTATTTGATATTTATATATCAAACATACTTGCTTTATTTTTGTGTTCTGCTAGCTTTTTGCTACTTTTAACCAGTGTTTTGCTGCTTTTAGTTAGCCTTTTGCTACATTTAGCTTTTTGCAAGTCTTTTGCTTTTATTAGCTTTGGCTTCTTTCTGCTGCTTTTTTTTTTTTGCTACTTTTAACTATAACATCTCAGTTGCAGTTTCTCTAGTTTTTTGTTTTTGTTACTGTTAGAGTTGAAAAACCTCAGAGATGAAAACAATAAAATCAGATAACAAAAATAAAACAACAATAAAAAAAGGAAGAAGGGTTTAAAATGTACTGAGTTGATTAGGTTTTGGTGTAAACTTTCTCACACACAAATGATGAATCCGTTGCTTATTACTGAACAGATCTTCTCTGTGTTTGTTTCAGGAGGTTCAACAGGAACCCAGTGGCTCAGCTGTGGTACTTTGTGAAGTGCATCTACTTCGGTCTCTCTGCCTACCAGATCAAGTGCGGCTACCCGAACCGCATCCTGGGCAACTTCCTCACCAAGAACTTTAACTACCTGAACCTCTTCCTCTTCCAGGGGTGCAGAACACTTTCTAATATCTAACCTCAATGTGAATATTGCACAAGCCTAGTGATTGTTTCAACTCTCGCAGCTTTCGGATGGTTCCGTTCCTTACGGAGCTGCGGGCGGTGATGGACTGGGTTTGGACCGACACCACGCTGTCTCTCTCCAGTTGGATTTGTGTTGAAGACATTTATGCCAACATATTTGTCCTCAAGTGCTGGAGGGAGTCTGAAAAGGTAAGTAAGAGTTTTTACTGTTTATGTACTGCTAATTGCATTTTATCATTTATTGACCTCAATTATCATTATCTGTGAATTAAGGATTTAATTAAATTACTCGTAGTAGTTAAAACACTGATAATATAATTTAGTTGTGGAAAGGATTTTTTTATCTACCTAACTCAAAAGTGAAACTTGTGATACAGGATGCTGAAATGAAAGATCTGAAGTTTAAGGCAAATCCAATTAATTCTTCCAGAAATACCCCCACCCTCCAGGGCAGAGGAAGAAGAAGGTGGTAAAATATGGGATGGGCGGCTTCATCATCTTCGCTCTGATCAGCATCATCTGGTTCCCGCTCCTCTTCATGTCTCTGGTCCAGTCGGCGGTCGGGGTGACCAATCAGCCGGTGGAGGTCTCCATCCAGCTCAGCATCGGCGGATACGAGGTCAGGGAGGAAACCTGTACTTTTTTGTCCAACATTCTTCATGTTTCACAGGAAAAATATGGAGATGAGGCCCTGCGTTTATTAACTCATTACTAATCTACCTGTTGTAAGTCTAAGTTTAGTTTCTCCTCATCATCCCCCTCCATGTTTTCACAGCCCCTCTTCACTATGAGCGCCCAGGAGCAGAACTTGGTTGCGTACACAGAAGCAGGATTCAACCGGCTCACCAAGATTTATGCCACGCATCCAGTAAGATGCATTTATTTTATGATAAAATAGAAACAAACCACCTGCATAATGATCTGACGCAATAACCAATAAATCTGTGAATAAAACATATGTTCTCTTATTTTATCGTATGTTTAACAATAGATGATTATGACTTGGAGTAGGCCTTAAAAAAATGTATATATATTGTTTTTTTAATACAAGAAGTTACATTTTATGTTAATTTAAAACAGTAAGACTTTAAAAAAAGATTTAAAAAGAGCAATTTGATAACATAAAAGACTGGAAAAACGGAGGACAAAAAATATCTCGTTTCATTGGGTGTGACTGTCTCTTCCAGTCTGCTATGCAGTTTCTGATGAACTACGAGGCTGAGGACATTGTTGTCGCTAAGATCAAGAGTGACGCCAGCCTGCTGTGGAGCATCAGCCCCGCCAGTCGCGCTGCCATGATAGAAGAACTCAGCACCTCCTCCCACATTTACATGACCTTACGATGGACTCTGGTCAGGTCAGACCTGGGGTTTTACAGTGTGTGTTGCTGTATTTCATATACCTGAAGAAGACCATCCGAACAGGAAGGAAGATTTAATTTAGAGCTGATACTGTACAAAAATAACAAAATAAAAAGGCTGGAGCAAAACCTAAAAACCTGGCAGCACTGCAGGTCAGGGTTTCTCCTGGATGATCACAGATAAGCAGTAGGAGAAGTAAAGATTTATAGCACAACAAGGACTTAATATTACTGGCCTTAATATTAAAAAAAATAAACAACAATGTTCAGAAATGCTGGAATCCTGAAACTATGATTTAAATGAGCTTCAAACGTAAGGATCTGCAGTTTGTGGAACTTATTTTTGCTGTAGAAGTGAAATACAAGGTGTGCTCCTCTCCTCAGGAATGCGTCCATATCCATGGTTGTAGAGTCGGTGGGTGAACACACAGTGAAGTTTGACGACAAGGCCTTGATGGATGGGATTGTCCAGATGCTCAAAGGAGACCGCAGCAAATCTGTGTGAGTTACAGTGACTGGCTGGCTTGTTTTATCATATCTCCCAGAAACACAGCAATCTTTACTGTTAGGGTTCAAAAACAACTCTATTCAAGCATTAAAAAATACCAATACATGTTCAATTAAAAAAGAAAATCTCACGTATAGAAAACTTACTGTGTTGCTTGAATGTCGATGCATTTATGGTGGTAATTACTTTTCCCAGCTGTGTGTTTTTAGGATGTCTCACCAGCAAAACTCAATGCAGGATTTTCTGGTTTATTTACAAAGACAATTAGAAAATCTACACTCAGTCTAAACCAGAGGTTCTCAAACTGGGGTCCCTGGACCCCCAGGGGTCCGCGAGAGATATCTTGGGGGTCCTCAGAAA
>JAUBOC010000181.1:19499592-19513416 GCA_032275365.1 Anablepsoides cearensis | reverse complement strand
AAGCCGTACGGAAGTCTTTTTCCATGGCCTCTCCGAACTCCTCCCACGCCCGAGTTTTTGCCTCAGCGACCACCCGAGCCGCAGTCCGCTTGGACTCCCGGTACCTATCGGCTAATAATAATTACTCTGAATTTAAATTTGGAGCTCTTCACTAGGAGTTTAAAACTATTTAGATCATGGGGTAAGGTTCTTGGAAACACAGAAAATACAGGACCATCAGAATTGCCTTTAAGCTGAAGGAGATTATTTCAAATTTACAGTGATACAGACATGTTTTAATTGGACATGTGGAGGACGTAGAAGAGTCTTAATCCTATCTAAAATGCTATTCAAAAAAAGAAAAACAGCATTAAAACTATATAATTTACATCTGCTTATAGTTACTAGTTTAACTTTTTTAAACCAGTGGTGGCCACAGTTCCCCTAAAGCGCTAATAGGGGAACTAATTTCCTGATTAGTGCTTTAGGGCTTTTGCTAATTTTAAAATGTAATAGTGAATTAGCACTTGCTAAATTTATAGGCTAAATTTAGAAGCACTAACTTAGGTCTATAAATGTTATTGATCAACATTAATGTTAACAGCTGAGGGTAAAAACTGTCACACATTTTGTTCATATATGTGTCACTTATCCACTAGGTGACAACATATTAACAATATGAATTCAAATACGGCTGTGGAATGTCAATGATAAGTCTTAAGAGAGCAACATGGCAATATGTGACTCATGTCTATTGAAGGATGTTCATGGGTTGACTGGTTATTTTAGTGCTTTAGAATTAGGGACCTAAATATTTGAGTTAGTGCTTTATGGCTAGTCAGTGGAACTAATTTTTAGATTAGTGCTGCCCACCACTGCTTAAAACAATCACATATGTTGATTCCATCCCATTTTACATCTAATAGAGTAGACAATGTTTTCATCATTTGAGAAAAAACTTCACAACCAGAGACTGAATTTATCAAGTCTATCAAGATAAATTATTTAATATGGAATTTAAGTCTCTTGTACCTGATTACGTGTTTGTGGAAATGTGTTAATAACCCAACATACCAATACAAGGTTGGAAAGTGTAATAATCAGGAAAACATGAAAGTAACTTTCTTCTTTTTACTGTGAAATGTAAAAACTACAATGCAATGTCATCACCCAATGTCACAGGTTACCCGTCAGAAATGTACACTTAGCTTGGAGGTTATAGGTTTAGGATAAGAAAAACAGACGATTTAGACGTTTTGAATGAGTGTCATAACTTACAAGCTGTTTTGGGTTTGTTGATTTTGACGTTTGCCTCTGCGGCCTTTATTGCCTCGGTCTTGAACTGTGGCTTCAGCGCCCCCCGCACCGCGCTCGCGCAGATAGCAGAGAAGCGGATGTAGCTGAGGAGAAAATACCACACATTACAAGCTAAAATCAACCTCAAAACACACAACATCGATAGCGTTGCGTCTATAAAACAGTCAGTGCATCTCCTTCAGTTACAAGTGATGCATTATTTTAGAAACTCATACTACACACAGAAATTAGCATTATGGAGACACAAATTACGCCGCTAAAGCTATCGGAAGCTAGGTTAGCCAGCTATGTAGCTCAGTTTATTGCTTACACTCATAAGTAGAAGGTAATTGATTATGCGATAAATTAAGCCATAAACGCAGTCCACAATTATTTATCTCAATAAATGTACACATTTATTCAAGTTTTCTTACCTTAGGCCTGCCTGTCTCCAGTATGCAACCATATTGCCTGTGTTGTAGCTTCAAGGACAGGTCGGATGTGTGCACGTAATGACGTCATTTAGATGCGACTTTTCATGATTGACAGGTATTATTGGATTTCTCCCAAACACAAGCAGGCGTCTCCTGTAGAGATTATAAAGGCATCTCCTGTCTGAGACGACTTTGAGAGCAACAGCAAGCCTAAAATAATCCGAGATAATATAAATAATACGTTTAGAGGTTGTTGTTTTTATAAAGACAAATGTTTTTTAGCAGTATCATAGTTTTTTATGTTATGTCTTCTGTTTAGGACCACAACACAAATAAGGGTTCTTCCTTTCTTGTATGTGGGTATGTACATGCATTATTCAGGCTTTTTAAAGAATATCACAGATGTAAGGAGTAAATAAAAAACATGAGTTGCAGTTTATTTGCATAACAATTCACAACAAACGCCATCACAGAAATATACATAGCAATTAAACAAGTTGAATGCATATTTTAAATAATTAGAAATAAATAAAATGTGGAATGTTCTTGAAATGCAGAGTGATGTATTTCTGCCACCAGGGGGCGCATCGCCGCTTCCTCAAATTTGTGTCAAGATTTGTCTCCTTCAGCCGGGGTCTCCTCCTACGTTTCGGTCACGCTGTCATTTTAGTCGTCGGTTCCTTGACAGAAAAGCCTATAAAATGAAGATCTGGGCCTCCGAACATGTTTTTAAGTAAGTATCCGTGTTTCGGCTTATACGTTTTTAGACGAGCATACCCGGTACAAAGCCAGTTTTTATTCCATTGTGTTGTATAATCAAGTCTTGGCTGTCTCGTAGCTGTTGTGTTAGCTTCCTTCGCTGCGGTGAAAAAAAAAAAAAAAAACTTAACACAGTTAAAAGCTTCGTTTTAAGTAACTTGTCGAAAGATTTTTTGGGGGGTACGCTAGTTAACACTGCCTGTAAATAGAACAAACATACTTTTAACCCGCTGGGTTTTAATGTGTTGGATGTAAACCGTTAGCTGAGTTAACTTTGATGTTAGCTCACAGATGCTAACCCTAAGCTATTATGCTACTTTGGTTGCTACATTGCATTAGTTTAAGGCGACATTTCTTTTCAGGTCCAGAGTTTTTCACTTGTTTTATTCATCTGCGCGCAAGTTTTATGGCACTACTGCGATTTTATCAGCATTACATAACTGTGCCAGTCAGTGTCCCCGCCTGTAAACACAAATACTCCGCTTTGGAGGATTTCTTTACGTTCTGCCTCATTTAGGACGCTGGACGTTCTCTGATGATAAACAATAGCCGATTTTTGATTCATTTTCTAGAAGTTTCTAGACGAGCTCGTGCGCAGTGATGCTGAGAGTCTGCGCCTGCGCAGTACGCAGGCGGCGTTTCTCCTGTAGCTGATAAGATTTAATCTAACGTGGACAGGGACCTGTGACATAATCAGTTTTAAACAACAAAATGTAGAAAAATATGTTGTTTTTAACGTTCTGGACCCCATTTAAAAGAGATAAATCTTTTCAGTTAAGCTGAAGACATCAGGAGAGTAATATCTGTCAAAATGTTTTGAACCAGATTCAGGTCAGCAACAACAAACTTATAATGTCCTCCTGAAATAGCAAATATGTCAATAACACACAAATATGTTACATTTGTGTGAAAACAATGACTATCAGTATACTATAATTTTATTAAAGTAATAAACATTATTTAAGTGTTTTGTTAATAACAACTTTGGTGATCTATAGATTTTTTTAAACCATGTCTTGTCTTTAACAGCCACCCATGGGAGACAGTAACCAAAGCGGCAATGCAGAAGTACCCCAATCCCATAAACCCCAGTGTATTTGGTGTTGATGTTCTGGACAGAAGTGTTGATTCCGAGGGGCGGTTACGCAGCACCAGACTGCTCAGCACAGAGTGGGGGCTCCCTGCCATAGCCAAATCTGTAAGCTTTGATGATGAAGGAAATCTGCAAGCTTTTTTAATGTTATATTGATATCTGCTGTTTTATTATTATTATTAAACTTGGCTTGTCTCCTCCTCTATCAGATTATTGGAGCAACAAGAACGTGCACCTACGTTCAAGAACATTCAGTAGTGGACCCCAAAGAGAAAACCTTTGAGCTGCAATCAACAAATGTAAGACTCATAACTCTAATGTGCAAAGCTTTAAATGAGCGTAATCCTAACTATCTAGTTAATTTGGTAATTACTGTTTACAAAGTAAACAATTTCCACTATTATCAGTTATGAGACAGCAACCTTATTTGGCTGTAATACGCTTTTAAAGTGCCTGTGACATCAAATTTATGTAATAAAAAATGCATTTTTGGAAAGACAACATTAATTACATATTAACAAACCAATTTTACACCACTCACATGAACAATTGTTGAGATATTTGCATGTGAAGAGATATCAAAGGGAAATGTCTGCATGTGAACAGTGTTACTAAAATGACTAACACAGAATGTAGAGAAGAATCTGATGTTTCTTTAAATTATTTTGAGTCAGAGTTAAAAAAAAAAACATTGTTTAAATAAATAAAGATCAAAGAGTTCCTTTTCTCAAAGAGTTCCCCTTTGATGTCACTTCCTGTTTCACTTCTGCTGAATCAAGTTCAAAGAAACTAAGCCAATTATGTGACAAAATAGGTAAAAATTGTATGTTTTATGCCAAGTTCCATACATATAACATACATGTTTGTATTTGAAAAGTATGCACGTCACAAATGATTTGTAACCGGATTTTTGTACTTTATTATTTAATATTTTTTCTGTTTTAAAATATAGAAAACGTAACAAGTTTTGTTGCTTTATTTATCCAGATCTCATTTACCAACCTTGTATCTGTGGATGAGAAGTTGACATACAAGCCACATCCACAGGACCCAGAAAAGTAAGTCGTTCTGTTTCTATGCATGCATTGCTTTTCAAAGGTTTAATATTAAAACTAAAATGGACTCTGTGACCTATATTTGTTTGGTTTGTTTATTCAGGACAGTTCTGACACAGGAGGCTCTCATCAGTGTACAAGGCGTCAGTCTTAGCAGCTACCTTGAGAGTCTGATGGCAAAGACCATATCTGTTAACGCCAGCAAGGTGAGGCCGCTTTTAAATGTCTCCATCCCCGCTCCGCTTTGCTTCCCTTCCCCTCTGTAAACCCTGTGTTTCTGCGTCAGGGTCGGGAGGCCATGGAGTGGGTCATCAGACGGTTAAACACAGAGATCGAGGAGCTGGCCGCCACAGCTCGTGGTTCCATTCGCGTTCCAATGGCAGCAGCCGTCGCCCATAAATGATCCCGGCTCTCTCCCCTCCGCTTTCTCATGAACCGATGAACTTCTCAGACTTTTTTACCCCCCCTTTTGAAGTGGACCTCTCATCTCCATCAGCCAAGACAGCCTAAAAAACAAAAATCCACAGGCCCACGGTTAGTCCTCCCTCAGCAGTCTGCACGGTGCAGTTTCTTCCTGCCTCTGTGGGCGGTGACAAGGAGCGTTGAGCTGATGACAGTTTACCAAACAAGGGTTAATCAGATTAAACTCGAAGCTCGTGGGATGTTGTCTTGTGAGGTTAAAGCACTATTTTTAAAAACAAATTCACACTGTGCCTACATATCCTCTCAGCAACGTAATCCTTTCCTTCCTGCTCTTTTCATTTCAGATTTTCAAGTCATTTTAGACAGGTTTAGTACATTTTCAGTTACATTTCTAGATTGTGTTGACCTTTACTTGAACTGCAGAACTGACTGAAATGTCTATAATGCACTTATGCCCTGAGATCTAAACTGATATCTTAAAGCTTTATGATTTCAGATTTCTTCTAGCTGCAGCAGTTTAAATCAATCCAAGCCACAGAAGTAGAAACTGATGCCAGTAAAGTTTTGTACTGAAAAGAAGGTCAGCTCAGTGTTTTTTTTTTTTTTTTTTTTTTTTTTTTTTTTAATGACAGCCTCACAATATTTATTTGCAGATTGGTTCTCAGTTGTTGTCGTTTATGGGCTTTCCAGGATAAGAAAAAACTTGAAAGTTTCTTAAGTTCTCCTTTCCTCTTGCAGTGAATGTGTTGTATACAAAGTGTTACAGTTTAAGAATGTTCGTACTTGAATGTTTAACTTTGTAAACCTTTAAATGGCATCAAGTTAATGAAAGGATCATTGGTTAAAATAGGCTCTGTTGCAGCAGTATTCTTGTTGTGAACGCTCAGCAGTGTTTCTGGGTCACCTGCAGGATGTTGACTGTTCCAACACGACTCGTAAAGATTCAAAAAAGCAGCTGATTGTGCTTCAGATTAGCCTGATTTGTAACATTTAACAAACTTCTCTGTGTTCAATTAATTCATCTTTTTAGTTGCAATTGTAGGTGTTATTTTTAACGTTTTGTAACACTCAAGTGAATTTCCAAAGTTGTTAGCATGTGGTGTTGTAGAAGTACAGTTTTTATTTAACATTTTTATTTATTTATTACAAGACTTTCATACAGTTGTCTTTGGTTTTGTCTGTATTGATTTCTCAAAAAGCACATTTGATCCAGTTGGACGTTATAGCTTTCTAAGAATCGTTTGTTCATTCCTCATGCTTTCACAAAGAAGGTTTTACATTTCTATAAATGAAAGTTTACATTCAGGAGGAGCGTGGTACAACTAAAGCTGTTTAAGTGTTAAAATGTCTGATAAATCTTTCTCAGTGCTTCTCAGTTTCATCGTATTGAATCTTTACGATCCTGCCACAATTTAATCCTTTAAATAGCATCTTCACAACCTTTTATTGTCCTTTTTTTCCTGCTCTGAATGATTGTGGTTCAGTGAGCCTGTCACCATCTACACAGTGTCTTGTTTTATGAAGGAAAACTGATGTTTTGTTTTGATTGTTTATGGGGAACATTGTAACAACACTGGCTGTAAATAAGATCATATTTATATTTTTAAAGTGCTACATTCCAAGAATGTGATTAAAAATAACAGAATCTAAACGGCAAGCACTGAAATATTTCAAAAAATAAAGAGTCGTCATTGTTTCATGAACACTGAAGCGTTTTCTCATTCATCAAAGGTTGGACAGCAAAATTTTATTTTCTGACAAGTAAATAAAAAACAAGGTGCATCATTTCTTAAAGAGCAAAATGATAAATATACTTTTGATTTGCCTATTGTAGAACTAAAAACCCAAGTGATTGGAAACAAGACAACATGAAATGTGAAAAAGTAATTTTAATGAGATCACCAGATTAAAAAAAAAAAAGAATCTTGATTTAAAATGAAACGAATCAATACAAAACATTTGAAAACTGAACATTTGCATCACAAAGATGCTGATTAGATTTAATGGGGCTATGTGTGTAAATCAGTCACTTTTGACCACTTCTAGGCCTGTTGCAGATGAAAATCTGATTTTAATCACTTGTTTTTCTGTTGAGAAGCTAAAGAAGTTCAATATTTTAAATTTTAAATTCAAACATGAGCTGAAAGAGTTTATTTCTTTGATATTTATAAAAAGTTGTAGTTTCTTTCTGCTGGTTCAATCTCCACATCTGAATAAATGTCCAGAAATCCCTGTTAAAGCACAAATAACAGTCAGATTACATGATTTAGAACCACATTAATGTTTTGTTCTTTAAATGATACAGACCTTTTCTATGTTCAGAACCGGGTTGACCAGATGTCCCTGTTTCATTTGAGGTAAAGGAATTCCATTTCCCAGCAGATCTGAAACAAAAATAGGCTTTTCAGGACAGGCACACAGAATACAACCAGAAAAACTGCATTTATGCAGAAAATACAGGTGAATGCTGACTGAGTGACTGAACTGAGATGTGAAGAAGTTAAAACTAAAAGATGCAAAACGTGAGCTAAAAGTCTTAAAAAGCTAATGTAAAAGACTAAAAATTTAAAGGAGCAAACGCTAACAAAAAAGTAAAACTAAAATTAGCAAAAAAAAAAAAAACTAGCTAAATGTATCAATAGGCTAGAAGATAAAAGTACCTAGCCTAGCCTAAAGGAAAAAAATAGTTAAAAGCTACAGCAGCAAAAGACCAGATATTAAAGGGAGCAAAACTTTAGCTGAAAGCTGAGGTAGCTGAAATTAACAACATGCTAACTATATACTAACAGCAAAAACCTAGCTAAAAGTTTCAATTAAATTCTATTCAAAAATTCTTTACTGATACCAAAGGGAAATTATGTAATAAGAAGACAAAATGGAGCAAGTGTGCAAAAAGAGTAAGTTTTTGAAGTAGCTCAAAAGATAATGTTAATGTTTTCACGGAGGCAAAAAGTATGTAAAAGTATTTAGATTGCAAAATAATAATAATAATAATAATAATAATAATAAATGGGAAAAAATCTGCGAACACAATCATCATTCACAGAGTAAGAACTGATTTGTGACAAGAGTAACAAACAAAATATTTCAGATTTACTTTCTAGTATTTTTTCTCCTAAAATGTTTGGAAATAAATCAGTAATTTTCTCAGCAAGGAAACATTATACAACTAAAACTTACTGTTCAGTTTAGGTAAGACCAGCATGTTTATTCCCATCTTCACTCCGTTTTCAAGGGCATCAGTCTGCAGAGAGAAACATGCTGTAGTTATTTTGTGATCAACAAAATTAAATGTAGGAACTGTTATATCTAAAGTTTACCTTAAAGGTCCCCACTTCGCTGGACACCAGTGTCAGTGTAAAACTAAAAAAGAAGTAGTTTCATTCACTCAGGCTGCAGTCTCAGAACTTGATATTAAGTTATTTTTGAATATTTTAATGCTTACTTATCCATTGTTACAGATCCTTTCAGTTTCTGATCAGCGATCCACATTTTTCCACTAAATTTTGAGATCTGGAAGAATGAAATCTACATGAAGAAGGCCCTACATACTGAGGTTTGAAGGAAAAATACAGAGAGTAATAATACTCACGCTGCTGAGTTTGAACAGTGGGACCTGGGTGGTGTTTGGCTCTATGGCGTAGGCGGCCACGCTGACTTGGAGTCCAAGTTCACCGTGCCCAGGCTGGAGGAAAACCATGGGAGTGTCTGAGGCGGACACCTGAAGAACCATCAACATGTTTGGAAACTGCTTGGGAAGCTGCAAAAATAGAAAATGAAAAAAAAAAGTTTATCATACATATTTATCCACATTTAAATAGACCAAAAATCCAAAGAACAAGTAAAATGTATCAGGATGATTGATGAAGCTGAAATCTGAGGAACAGCAAGGACTTAGAGTGGAAATAAATTGTCATTAAGCATAACTTTTCTTTAAACACACCTTTGAAAGGATTTTAAATTTGGTCTTTTTAAATTTTTTTAGGTAAGAACAGCAAATAGACTGTGACCCATGAAGTTTGGCAGGTTTTATGTGTTTTAACTGAGTATTTTCATATTTGACTATAAATAAATCATAGTTTAAGGAATAAACAGGCCCAACTCTTGGATAATTAGATTTTTTTTACTTCAACTTAATCATATAGAGTAGTCAGATGAAACGTTTCTCTCTTTCCATTCACATTTGCGGCACTAACTTGTGAAAAAGACTGAGCAGATAAGTTTACCTGAGGAATAAACACTCCCATGGAGCTGGTGTTCAGGCGTACAGGAGATGCTGGAGGTATCTGAAAAAACGAAACATCACTGAAGCACAAACCTGAAGGGGCAGAAGGACAAATCTGTCTTCTGTCAGTGGGTTTCTGCTCCTACCATGCTGTCATTGATGAGAGCCTGAAGCTGTCCTGCTGAGAAGTAACCGTATGAGGCAGAGTTCAGGGTGAATTCAGACACCCCCACGGACAGCATGCGGTCCGGCTGCTCCGGCATAGTGAAGGGCTGGGCCACAAAGGGGGGCTCCATGTGAGCCTTGATACTGTAGAACTCCCCCTTTAAACAGAAAACTGCGTTGTCACAATCTGCCATGAGTCCCGGATTAAAGTTTAACTTTAAAGTGCCTGTGACATGCTTATCCTTCACATACAAAAAGTAAAAGAAAACTCTGTTCTATCTAAGAAACATAGCATAGCACACATTATTTTACCCATTTGGACACAAAACTGACCTATTTTCTTTTGAACTTGGCGAAAAGGAAACAGGAAGTGACATCAAAGAGAACTCGCTGGTCTTTGTTTATTGAAATATTATGATTTGAACTCTGACTCTTTTATTGTTTCTGTCTGATAGTGACTCAAAATAATCTAAAACAACAGATTCCTCTCCACAGTCTGTTGAGCATTTTAGCTTAGCTCTGTTTTCATGCAGACATTCCCCTTTGACATCACTTCCTGTTATTTCACATGCAAATATCTCAACAGCTGTTCATCTCAGCAGCATGAAAATTATTTTGTAAAATGCTCTCAGTTTTATCTTTCCAAAAATGCATTTGTATTATTACAAATATTTTGATGTAACAGGCACTTTAAATATATGTGGGATTATGTCAAACTCAAGGCCTGCAGGCCAAATGTGGCCCACCACTGCAATTTCTCTGGCCCGTGAGCGCTTCAAAAATGTATTAATGTTTTAAAATAAGAGTATGCTGCTTTAAAGCCAGCATTGATCATAAACTACATCTCCCATAATGCATGTTGATTATTTTACCCATGAAATGAAGGCATCCCTACACAGGGTTTAAAAGTAGCTGTTGAAATTTACCATGTGAAATCTCCATTTAGCTGCATTTTTGCTGACTAATTTTGCTGCGGCCCAGTTGTACTGGGAAGTGGGTATTTCCCACCGACAAGTCAAATTTATTGCAGCTACTCATCCCAACTCAAAGTGAGTAAAACTCTGAGTTAAGCACAAAATGACAAAGTGAATGGACCAAGTTAACCATAATGCTCACGTGGCCCTCTGTGAAAATGAATTTGTGACCCCTGTATGTAGAAAAGGTTCAGCTCTTATTCTCACCTTTAATCCCATCCTCAGATTAGAGGCCTCGATGACGGGTGGATCGGTGAGAGGAATTTCAAAACTAAGCACTTCATTCACATTAATAGAAACTAAACAAAAATAATAACAATAGAAATTGGTACGTAAATCATGCAACATGCAAGTCATGAATAGTGTTTGGAAGTTGTAATACCGCTCATGGCCTGTAGGTGGCTCTCTACGCTTGCAATGGACTCCTGAACTCCAGGGCAAATCTAAAGAGGAAACGAGCCAAAGTTCTGCAAAATCATGTTCACTGCTAACTTCAGATGATGTACAAGTACAGCCTAAAGCCTGTATTAGTATATATGTAGTATATATGTACACTTACTTTACTCCGTATTATATCAATGATATGCCCTTTGAAATGACCCACAAATGGCTGAAAGACCCAACTGTTGAGAATTAAAAATACAAAGCTTATATTTTGATGCTTGTGTAAAGAAATCTGTCATTTTTCTCTTTCTACCTGGCTCCTCCATGGAACTGGATGTCCACGCCTCCAACATGAGCGTCACAGCTGAGGCTGCTGACAGACAGACGACCATCAGAGTCTTTCCCCAGCTGCACCACAGAGGTCAAACTCATGGTAAATATGGCCATCTCAAACGTGCCACCGTCATGTCTGGACATGCAAAATACAGAGACTGGTGACTGAACCAAGTAAACAAACACTTAGTGAGCAGACATTACACACAACAAATTATTTATATTGTAACATTTGGTTTGGAAATCTTCCATATATAAAGGCTTTATTTTGTTGCTTTAATAGTTGATAAACCTACATGACTTTAAAGTGATTTCACTTAGCTTTTGTTTTCAGGCTTAATTTTAGTGTGGCGCCAAAAGAAAAAAAAATCCTCAGTAGTTCTGATGTCGTTGAGTTTAAAATGATGGAATGTTTTGGCATTAATCCAACTTGGTGGATTGCAACGTGTCTCATATCTCCTATTTGCAACTCACTTATTTTAATCACAACTTTTTTCATTAAGTGAATTAACAGATTGTCTTGTTTTGTTTCCCCTAAAAGGAACATGTCTTTTAATTACCAAACATAATGAAAGAACTTCAACACAAAATAATAGAAAACTCACATGATGCCAAAACTTGTTCTCCAGTCACCAGCTAATGCAACACTGAGGCCTTCTATAGATGTCTTAACCCCCGTGTTATCCTGAGAAAACTCAACAGCGGGCTCTGGAAGGTCACATTTTGTTATGGTTGTGCTGGAATACAACAAGTGGAGAAATGATTAAATAAACAGTTAATGTTAACAAATGTGTAACCCCCCCAACACACACAAAAAAAAAACCTACCCTGAAAGTGTGTAATATACAGTTCCAATAACAATATCAACATCCCCGCTGATGTCTGGAAAAGTGATTTTCTCCAGCTTGTCCTGAACCCATCCTGCTCCCACATGCTTCACTGCACACAGCACATGTATGAAAGTTTTATAAAAACCAGTCTAATTCGCCTGGACATGAGCAGACAAGCACCGGATGACTGTCTCCTCACCGTACTGAAGCCATTTGTTTGTCAGGACGACTTGTACTCCAGGATTCTCTCCACAGGCGCAGGACAGAAGCGTGAACACCACAATCACAGAGGGATGCATCTTTGAGCTCCTAGGTTTAAAAAACACATAAAAAAAAAAAACAACAGCAAGATGTTTTTATTTGAATGCAGTCGTGGAGCTAAAATCAGAAGAATTCCAGAAAACCTTTAATGTTAATAAAAGAAAAACAGTTCTTTGATGTTAAGCAGCTTACCTGGAGCCACAGATTGTTCTGTCAAGTTGAGAAGAAGCTTCAGGGGTTTGTTCAGAACTCGCCTCGTCTCTGCTGCAGCTTTTACTTCCTGTACCGTTTCACCGAGAAGTGAAACCATCTGACAATAGCTGGGAAATTTAGATGCTGAACCCGTTTGAAGAACTGCAATTTTAATGTTATCTCTGCTGCTGTTCACAAAATCTGTGAGCTTTAAATTATAACCATCAAACCACTTCTGATTTCACATTTCTGTACAATCTTTTAAAGTCAGTTGTAAGTTCTTATTTGGATTTTAGTTGAGCTTCTTTTTTGCACCTGACCATGAGAGCACGCTGTACAGTGTGTGCTTAAAATAGGGTCAAATGAGGAAGAAGAAACGTCACGTCTGAACAACAGAGTATCAAACTGTCATGTCTTTATACAGCAAAAAAGAAACCTTAAACAGGACCTGAAAATGTCCCTCTATATGACAGGTTTTTGGCAAATAACTCTTTGGTGATCATGCTGATGCTAAAATATTTGTTATTGGGGTCAAACTGTGTTTTCTTTGATATTTTTCATGTTCTGGTGTAGATTCTTGGTCATCAAGAACATGGCAAAGTTCTTGATGTGGTTTCTGATGCTTCCCAAAAAGGTTTGATCCCTGCTTCAGTTAGTTTTTTTGCGAGTCCAAAATCATGCTGTAGGCTTCAGGCCCTTCCTTTGCAAAAGAAATCTGTGATCTCAATGGGATTTGCCCGGATAAATAAAAGTTAATAATAAAAAGTCCAAACAAGTTACAAAGCAAAACAAATGGACTTTTGGGGAGCATTCTGGGGTCCTAACTGGAGAGTGGAGTCACAGCTGTAAACATGATGTATCAGCTAAAGAAATGCAAACAATTATTTTTGTGACAGAAAAATGCCAAAGATCCCCCGTGTCGACACAACACTGCTGTATCTGTTGGGTTTATGAGCTATTTGAATGATTCGTTTGTCAGAGTAAAATGACTTAAACATATATCTGAAAATAGGTGTTGAAATAATGAAGAAAAACTTGGAAAGAATTTCTTTAAAACCTGAATTTGATCAAAACCATAAAAGATTACAAAAACACATGACTGCTTGGAAACAATTTAGCAATAAATTATGGATGGTTTAAGAGTTTTAAGGAAATAAATTAGAACTTTGTGTATTAAAGTGCCAGTGACATGAAATTTTTAAAATAAATATTAAGGCATTATTGGAAAGATGACCTTAATAACATATTGCAAAAATAAATTCCTGCTGCTGAGATGAACCGTTATTGAAATATTTGCATTTAAATAACAGGAAGTGATGTCAAATGGGAATGTCTGCATGGATTATGCTGCGTTCCATTTACATCGTATTCCCGGAACTGGTAAATGGTAGTGACGTCATTTCCCAACAAACCATACGAAA
>JAUBOC010000181.1:19459608-19470598 GCA_032275365.1 Anablepsoides cearensis | reverse complement strand
TGTGTGTGTGTGTGTGTGTGTGTGTGTGTGTGTGTGTGTGTGTGTGTGTGTGTGTGTGTGTGTGTGTGTGTGAGCAGCCTTTGATCAGCGACAGCACGGACAGGACTCAGAACAGACCTCCTCTGTGTGACGCTGACAGCAGAACTCCGGTTAGAACCTGAACAAACTGAACCGACTCTGAGTTGTGTTTCCATCCTTTGACAGGAAAATGACCTTATTACGCTGATTCAGTGCAAACATCACCCGCCGTCTGATTGTGAAAACATTTAGCCTGAAGTCATCCTAACAGGAATCATAAACAACCAGAAGACTGAAAGTAAAACCACATTATTGGATGTTATAGGGCAGAAATGTGGTTTTAAACATCTGGATCCTCTGTTTCAAGAACTCAGGACAAAATAACAGGTTCATCTTTACTATTTAACGTTTTATAATATTTTAATAATCTGACTTAATCACATGGACAGACAAAAAAATACACTATATTTTCTTATGATTATTAGTTCTCTATAGGTTCTCTGAGGGCCTCTCAAAGCTTAATTCATTATTTTTTATTAATAATATCAATAATACATTTTATTTAGATGCACTAAAAAGACACTAAACAGGCAACAGATACATGTAAAACACCAAAAAAACTAAAATATGCATGTAAAAACATATAAGTACTAAATAAAAGCAGCAATGGAACAAATATCTGAGACTTCAAGTCAACTGGAGTAAACAATCCTGAAGACATGGGTTTTTTAGACCAGCCTGAGAGGAACTGAGTCCATGTTTCTTATTTTGGGAGTCAGGAGTTTACTTTGGCTGCTTTTCCCCCAATTTATCTTTCCTAGATCTTTCCTGCCCACAGCTAACAGCGTCTACAGTAATTCTTTACTTAAATGAGTTACAACAACACCTAATTTCCCTCTGGGATAAATAAAGTATTTTTGAATTTGAATTTAATTAGAATTATTTTCTGTCCACTCCTTATGCCTCATTATAACCATAAATTGTATAATGAGCTTTTATAATTGAGTAGGAGAACCAAAAAGGTGTCAATTAAACAATCAAATAAATAAACTCTAAAGCAGATGAAGCAGATTCAACGACTGTCACTTTAAGAAGCAGTTTATCTACTGTTTTGACAATTGGCTCTTTTTGGTGTTAAATAATTTTTCCATTGCATTAAAATTTGGACAAACAGTTTGACAGAAAACCTTTAGAAAACCTGAAGAATCTGTTGAGAGTCTGGCTCCTTGGATTGGCAGCAAAATATAGAGAATAACTCAAGAAATTTGCACTTTTGTTTGTGAAAAATCTCTAAACATGACAAAACTGTCATTTATTTGAAGATGTGTTTTATTTTCAGCCTTAAAATCATTCAAGTTGACTTTTTTTCTCTGTGTTTTAATAAAGATGTATGGATATCAAACTGTTTTTTCACAATTTTTGTGGTGATTGCAGAGATTACAGTAGATTACAGATTACAGTAGATTACAGTGGCAGTAACAGGAAGTGAACTAGTGTGAGGAAACTTGAAGTCAATTGATTTTCTAAAAGCAGTTATAAAAACATTAAAACTCTGACACGGAGCAGCTGTCAGGTCATGAGAAAGAGGCAGAGAGATGAGACGGGTCAGTCTTTTATTTTGCTCTGTGTGTGTGTGTGAGTGTGTGTGTGTGTGTGTGGGGGGGGGTGTTTGTGTGTGTGTGTGTGTGTGTGTGTGTGGGTTTGTTTGTGTTTGCAGCTGAGAACGGTCTGCATCTCTCTGACCTGAGATTCTGCTGCCTTTTGTCCTCGGAGCAAAGAGATTCCTCTGTCAGGAACAGAAGCAACAACTGTCAGCTGAGGACAAACAAACAACGACAACAACAAAAGACAAAAACTGGGCTGGAAAACAAAGACGTCTGGTTCAAAACAAAACAAATATCCAATTAGGTTTTTTTTTGTCCTCAAATATGCTGCAGGGCTGATTGATGTTTTGCTTTGTTATTTCCTCGTAAGTCTGAAAAAATCTTTCTCACGATGATAAACAAAAACATGAAAATGAAATTAAAACAGAGTTAAAGGTGAGGCTAAACTTTATAATTCAGAGTGTGCTACGTTTTATGTGTTAAATAAACAGAAATGTGAGTTCAGAAGTTTTATTGATGAAGGATTTTATGTGTTTCTGATAGTTTGTCTGTTTATTGCAGCCTCATATCAATAAACAAATAGTATCACTAAAATTCAAATAAAATAATTGCCCAAGCTATTTTTTATTTATTTTTTTTATTTTCTTTAACAAAATTAATGTAATCTAATGTCGGTTCCTCAGATTCCTAAGAAAATCCATCCATCCTGCATTTTAGCTTCTGAGGTTTTATTTTATATTAAATTAAAGACAAACATTGTTGATGTTCCCACGGCTCATGCAAATTTAAGATAAAAGCTCTAAGGAATCTCTTTTATGCAATAAAACCATTAATTTATCAAATACATTTGATTTTGTCTGGGCTACTTTTTGTTTTACTCTTTAAACTTTTTTCATTTATTTAGTAGCAACGGTTTATTTTCCTAAACTGGTTTCTTTTCATTTATTTTTGAACATGTTACCAAGTCAGTGTTTGTAATTCACGACAGTTTTTCTGACTCTGAGAAGTCAAACGAAATAATTCAGGTGATTGAAGTTGAATCAAAATCACCAGAAAAAGGCGTCTCTAAATCTCTGACGTGACTGTCTTCCTGTCACAACTGTCTTGGGATCGACTTTATTTTCAGTTCCCTGAAATAGACGAGAGGAAATGACTGGAGGAAATTCCATCTCTTCAAACAGTTTGTAAAATCAGAGGCTCCTCCTTTTATTACAAGAAGAGGTTTCCTTTCATCTGTGACACAGAAGCAGTTGTTTACGGCTCATGTAAACATCTGCAGGAAAGTTTTAGCAATTAGTGTAAGATTTATTACAAATTTCCTCCCTTCCTTGGTTAAACATAATAAAAAAAAATTGAAAAACTACAGAAAATAGTCTGTAAACAAGAGGAAAGATGTTTGTGGTGTTGAAATGTTAAACTCTTCGTATTTCTTGTGTAACTTTGACTTTTCACAGATAAATCGTGCAAAAACACAATAAAAGTTTTGGCTGTATGACAGATTTGTTGACAAAATGCAGAACAAACACATAAATAACTCCACTTTCCTCAGAATTAAACATGTTGCTGTGAAAGTTTTACTTCAGGATGTCAAGCTTGTTGTTTATTTTTATTTTAAATATTATGAATATGGATGAGACGTGTCAAAACCCCAATTATCTGATTTATTTCATCAAAATGTTAACAAATAGGAAAAATTATATATTTGTTTGACTTAAAGAACAGGTTATTAGCAGAACATGTTAAATGACTCACAACATGACACTGTTGTAAAAAGATCAGTTTATTTATTAACATGACATTAATCATAATTATTTTTCCTATTAAGATATTCTATATTTACTGTACATTAACATTCAGTATCTGTTTATACATCAGCCATTTTTGGATTCATCAGATGACAAAAACACAATATAAATAAAAACTTTCATATTTGGATTGTTAGTGAATATTTGATAATTCAAACACATTTATAGATGTCAAACTATAACATTTTAAATGTAAAGGACCATTTTACCATATTATGTTTTTTTTTGAGCAATTAACAAGAAATTTGCCATTTTTAACATGTTTCCATCATATTACACTCGGCTGATATGTTGTCATTAGGACATATAGCAGTACACAGGACATAATATATGGTTTTACATCACAGTTCTACAGGAGACTGATGGGATGTGACAGAAACAGCTCATTATCTGCTGTGTTTTTAATGATCAGAGAATCCTGGCATAGGGAAGGGCCGAGCAAATCGCTCCACCTGCTGGCGGAGCTCCGCAATGTTCCCCACAGTGTCCGGGTCCTTCAGCAGGAAGGACTTGTAGGTGGCCAAGTTTCCTGACATGAAACAAAGATACTAAATAAATAGTTCAGACGCCACAACCATTGGCCTTCTAACCCCAAATTCTTTTGTCACGTTTACTGACTGATCAGCCCAGTTGGAACAAAAAGACACCACCTCACCAGTTCTTTTCTTAACTTCCAGTGCGATCTTAATGCCTTCATCGATGAAATCCACAACCTTTTCAAAATCAGCCTCCTTAAACTGACGAGACGTCAGGGCTGGAGTTCCTGCAGATAAATTAATCACAACAAACCGTTTAAAAAAAGCAAACGCAAAGTTTGAAGCGTTCTAATTTTTACAGTTAACAGTAAGTGAGACTGTTTATATGTGTCCCTGTGAAGGACTTTCGACCTGTCCAGGGTGTTCCCCACCCCTCGCACAGTGTCTGCTGGGATTGGGCACCAGTGACCCCCACAACCCTGAAAGAAAGAAGCAGGTAAAAGATCTTGGACGGATGGACGGGTCTGTTCTAACCTAGTCGGAGTCCTCCTGGTGTGAGTGCACTCTTGTCTCCGGGACAAGTGTTCTTATTGGCTGTGATGGACACCAGCTCCAGGACCCTCTCAACTCGAGCCCCGTCAATCCCACGAGGTCGAAGGTCAACCAAAACCAGGTGGTTGTCTGTTCCACCTAAAAAAAGTAAGGTTTGATTTATAATAAACTCACTTTCATGCTGACTCCAGTGTCTGACTTCAAATTTACATTTTCATTTCCATTCAGTTGTGGAGTTAAAGTTAAGTGAACTTATCTAAATTCATAAAAAACAGAATGCAAAACAGGCTGCAGGAGTGACGAGAACAAAACATTGCATCAGATATTTGAGAGGAACGTGCAGCAACAGTAGAGCTTCTGAATCTAATTTCATATTTTCAATTTGTCAAAATATGAAGTTTTTACTTATCTTATATTAAAACCCCCACCTGACACCAGGGTGTAGCCTTTCTTGAGCAGAGCACTGGCCATGGCTTTGGCGTTCAGCAGCACCTGAGCAATGTACTGTTTGAACATGGGAGTGGAGGCCTGCAGAGAGACGTGATGCTGCATGACGGAGGAACTCCACCTCAGAATACATGAGCGTTTTAAAGTGCCTGTGACATCATTTTTTTATAATACATATGAATGTATTTTTGGAAAGATAATATATTTTTTAAAAGATTTCATGTCGCTGAGATCAACAGTTGTTGAGATATTTGCATGTGAAGAAACAGGAAGTGATGTCAAAGGGAAATGTCTGAATGTAAACAGAGTGTTGCTAAAATGGCTTACAACAGAAGAAGAATCTGATGTTTCTTTAGATTATTTTAATCACTATCAGAGAGTTGAAAAGGAGTCATAGTTCAAATAATAATTGTTTCAATAAACACAAAATAATACATTTTTAAAGAGTTCCCCTATGATGTCACTTCCTGTTTCACTTTAGCTGAGCAAAACTCGAAAGAAAATCAAATCATGTGTATTATGCCAAGTTTCTTAAATATAAATATATTTTCTTTGACTTTTTGTATTTCATGGATATGCATGTCACAGGCACTTTAAACATGAGGTACAAAAACTTTATTTATTTATCTTATTAACACTGATCTGGACCTGTCTGAGAGCGACGGCCACCCCGGCGATGGCGTGGTTGTGTGGTCCTCCCTGAAGGGACGGGAACACGGCAAAGTTCACCCTGTCCTGGAGGTCGTAGAGCACCTCCCGACCCTTGGCGCCCACGGATCGCACACCTTTGCGGTAGAAAATGAGGCCGGCTCTGCAGGGTGAAACGAAGCGACACCACATGTTGCACAGCGGGGGTCGATAAAAATGGATCCCATATATATTTTCTTTTACTCTGCGATGAATGCACGCACCTTGCTCCCCGCAGGGATTTATGGGTGGTGGTGGTGACCAGGTCGGCGTGTTCAAACGGGGAGGGAACGGCACCGGCTGCCACCAGACCACTGATATGAGCCATATCTGCCAGCAGATACGCATTCAGCTCCAAGCACAGCTGGAAGACACACAGTCAGGCTCACTAAAGAATGATTGTTTTTAACATACTCTGCCACGCTGCAGGTACTGAACCTTTTTCATGCGTGAATAGTCGATGAGGCGAGCGTAGGCGCTGGTGCCCGCAATGATCAGTTTGGGTCGAAAGAGGCGAGCCGTCTTTTCCAGCTGCTCATAGTCGATTAGACCTGTTTGAGGCTGAGAACACAGAGAGAGAAAGAAAACAGAGTTTGTCTCACTTGCTTCGAAAGTTTTCTTAACAGGTTAGTTGAGCAAGGTTTGAACTCTACTCACATTCAGCTTGTAAGGCATGGATTCAAAATAAATGGAGGTGGCTGAGATTCTCTTGGTGTCTGTCATGTAGCCGTGGGTCAAGCTGAAATAAGACATAAGAAATAAGTGGGTGCACACAGATTATCTAAAGGATTTGCTGCAGTTGGCTCACCGAGGCATCGTGGATGTTTTAGTAACCAAAGAAAGACCTACTCAATGTCAGAAAGGTGGTCATAATGTCATGGATGGTTGCTTTATTCATGAATCTTTGAGAGAGACAAGCGTAGGCGTACTGAAATGTTATATGTGTATCAACAATACATCAAGTGTTGAGATGAAAAGTAAAAGTAGTTAAATCTATTAATATTCGCCTTTTGCAAATGTATAAAAGTGTATTACATAAAAGGTAGATAATCTCTTAGCAGCCAGCCATCGTATTAACTTTATACAGAGTGTCTGACTGTGAAGTCTGAGCTGCTCATTTCTTCCTGTTCTCTGACTGTCATATAAGAATCTGCTCATTTCAAAGAGGTTTTCAGTCAATGACAGGTTCAGAATTTATCACTTTAATCCCACTTGATGTTGGGCCTTAAAAAATGCCATTCGTTTTTTTTATGTAGAAAAGGTTCCAACAACAAATATAAAAAATAAATAGAAGAATTGCCTGAATTGGGATCATAAGATTTGTTCAAGAAGATTTTTTTTGAAAAATATATTTTTTTCTGTCATTGACTGAAAACATCTTTGAAATGAGCAGATTTTTATAAGACAGAACAGCCTGCCATACATTTATTCATATTATGCAACGGCCTGCCATACATCTTTGATTATATGATACAACAGCATGCCATTTGTTTTAATCATATGATACAACATCCTGCCATATGGATTTAATTGTTTGACCCAATAACATACTTCACTGATATAAACTGCTTAAGTAATAGGAAAAAAATATTGACCAATTCATATCATATTTCCCATAAGTTCCTGAATGTTAATTTTCAAAACCATAAACATAAAACGTGATGTTTTAAAGACATTTCCAGTTCCTAATTCTAGGAACATTCTTTATCATCAGTTTAAATTTTTTGTTCGTTTGTTTCAAAATAGTTTTTCAAATTTTTATTTTATTTTTCAGTTTCAAATCTTTTTTTTTTCAATTTCATCAAAACAAATGTTATGACCCAATTGAGCTCCATCGAGTTCTTCCACAAGGATTTAAAACTTGTTTGATTATCGCCTTTATCTATCAATTTTTTTTCACCAATTGTTAAAAAAGTTGTAATAATTGGTGATGTCTCTGATAGTAGAGATGCTTTGTTTACTCACTGTCCTCCATCAGGCAGATCCAGGCCCATGATGCGCTCATGAGGCTGCAGCACAGACGAGTAGGCTGCAAAGTTAGCCGGAGATCCGGAATACGGCTGCACGTTGACGCCCCACAGGGTTGGATCCAGACCAAAGGCGGTGAGCGCTCGCCTTTGACAGAGCAGCTCGATCTGGTCCACAACCTCAGCGCCTCCATAGTACCTGAGAAGTTCTCACACACTGAGTTAAACCTGACTGTGACCATTTGGATTCCATCAGATCATAATGAACTACTGCTTATTTTCCTCGATTGGGTTCTATTATTGTGGTGATCAAAGATTCAGAATCTACACTGATAGTTTTCACAATTGTACTTTTGCAATCAAACTATTTGTGTATATTTGGTGCTATTTTAGCCAATCATAGATTAAAATGTTTAGCTCAGAAGAGGTGGTATGACCTTTGGTTTTAGTAACTTTATACTTTTCAAAAAACATTTCTCCTAAAAACACATAGATTGAGATCTCTTTAAATCCGTCAAAGATATTTAAAATTTTGCTACTTGTAGCTTTCAGCTAACATTTAACTGAATTTAGCTAGTGTTGGGTTACTTTTAGCTAATATTTAGCTAGTGTTGTACCACATTTAGCTAACCTTTTACTGCATTTAGCTAGGGTTGTGCTACTTTTAGCTAAACTTTACTGTATTACCTAGTGTTGTACCAGATAACTGTACCATATAGAATACAGCACATATTGTTTATTCAGTTTTATATGGGGTCATTATCATTGCATGGCATCATTTTGCACCACTTCCTGTGCAGCTGTGTTGCATTGTATTGCACAATCGTGTGTCAAGTTTACTGAAATTTATTTTACTGAATGGCATCATCCAGAACCTTCAGGTCCACACTGAGGGTTCAGCTGTTCCAGTCAATTACATTTGACAAAGCCTAATAAAAAAAAAAAACACTTCGGTGAGGATGATCATTCTATTTTGATTGTTGTGTTTACCTTTGTCCAGGGTATCCCTCAGAGTATTTATTGTTCAGACAGGAGCCTTGTGCCTCCAGAGCTGCACGGCTGCAGAAGTTCTGACATAAACAAAAGGAGCAAACTGTCACAAGCCGCACATACAAATCAGAACACTGTCACTTTCTAAAAATAGTCTTTGTTTACCCAGAAAAGACTGAACAAAGAGAATGAAACCACATTATTAATATTAACAATCAGTTATGAGTTTGAGTTCACGTCTCTTACAAAACGTAGACGTAACAATCAGAATACAACCCAACGAGTTGCTGCGATACAAGCTCATAAAGAGGATTATTTTTTTATATAAATGCAATAAAAAATGGCTTAAAGCTTTTGTATAACTGCAGAAAGAGCTGCAAAAAAAGAGAGAGAAAAGCACTGAATGCAAATGAATTTTCCTCATGTGTCAGTTTTTCTTTTTTTTCTCCCACTCTCACTTCAGCTCATATTTCCTCTGACTCTTCCTCCGACTCTTCCTCTGTATCGTCTCCCCCTCCTCCCAAAGTCTCGTTATTATACTCAGCCTGTCACAGCTCGGGGATCGCTCAATCATTCTAGTGAGGTTTAAATCCAGTCCCCTGTCTCAGACACAGAACTCCATCCTGACACACACCGGCCCCTCTTCCCCCATCTCAACTCAAAATGTGCAGATCAATAAAAGAACATCACTGAGGAAAGTAATAGGATAATTTGACAGCGTTCTTGTAGAAAAAAACAGACTCCTCTGGGAGAGGAACTGCAGAGGAGAATGACTGACAGAACTTGAAGATGAAATTCTCTCAGAACATCATTGTGACTTATAATTGTGGAAGACTCCTCCCCCCACCCACACACACAGACTCACAGCTTAGATGAAATCAGCAAAATAAAAATCCAACGAAGCCTCAGAAAACAGTTCAGTTCCAGTGTTTTCAGTGCTGAGGAAGAACCCTCTGCAGAAAAAACTTGTTTTTCTTGTTTTATATCTTCCAGTCCACAATGCACTTCTCCTCAGCACAAGCTTTCCTTATTTACAGACTGAAACTGAACAAAACTCTACAAACCTAATTCTAACCACACTGTCGATCAAATTATATATTTAAACTATTGCACACGTTGTTTGCTGAGCGATAAGGCTGCTGTTGTTTCAGCTCATATTGACTATAGATATGAAACAAGTCATCAAAAAGTAAAGAAAAAGAGGCTGAAATGTGTTCATGCTGTAGTTTAAGTTGAGAGGTAAAAGAAGGTGGACCCAAAGCCTGATCATTCAATGAAGGAGAATAAGAAATCAAATCATAAGGCACTTTGTATGCAGAAATAACACTGAAGAAATTTACTGCATCTAATAGTGATCAAATAAAAAGAAAGAGCAAACTTGAACTTTTGATCAACAGGAATATCAGAAATGAAATAATAAAATGAAGGAAAAAAAATGAACAAAAAGTGCTTGATTTTCAAAATAAAACAGATAGAAACCAGAAACTACACACTAACAGAAGCCGATCATTACAGAATCAAGAACATGATGCATGAAATCGTGATGAATTAAAACAAAATAAAAATATCCAGCCAAATATAAACCCTAAACCTGAAAACAATGGCTTAAAGAAAACTCACTAATACCAAACACAGAAACCAAGCCAGCTTAATGGTTTACTAAATGCTGGTCTGAACAGAGCTTACCTGTCAGAACCAGCTGTTTCTGCAGCACTGTTACACAGAGTCAAAGTACAGAGCAAATATTTAAACAAATATCACGTTTTTACAAGCTGGTGCTCATTACAGTTTTAATTAAACCTGAAAAACAGAGGAAGGTTTAAGTTTAATACAACTGGTTTTTCATAATGTTATGGTCTTGTAGTTTAGATTTATTCCTGGACCTTTCAATTGTGTGTGTTGGTGTTGATTGGATCTGCTTAATTGCTTTTGTTTTATTTCCTGGTTCATTTTTTAGTTTGCTTTTACTTGTTTTCTCTTTGGTTTTTGCTCAAATAATAATAATAATAATTATTATTATTAATAAAAAAAATAAACAACTTCATGTATCTCTCATTTATTCTTTTAATGAATGTTTCGCCTTTCGTTTCTCACCAAATCTTTGCAATCTACAACGTTTGCATAGTTTCTGCAAATAACCCATTCAAATATCAGAGCATGTGGCTCTATTGGTAATAGTGTGCTATGCCTTTTGGTGTTTTTAACTTTTACACTTTTCAAAATATTAAAATTTTATACATCGAGGTTGCTTCAGTTTCTTTAATTTAAAAAAAGATTTTTTTTTTACTTCCGCTCTTGGAGGAGCAAGATTCATCTTCCCGTCTCTCCTGCGCTCCCTAATCTTCCCTGCTTTTGCTGTTTTTCATTCGAAACCAGAAATTATGGATATTTTTATGGATTTGGTTAGCTGGTCTCTTAATAAATTTTTTGGAACAAAGTTTTTT